>JBAMBR010004250.1:0-10019 GCA_037044475.1 Zaprionus obscuricornis | reverse complement strand
TTTTAAATTTTTATTAACAAAAAAAATGTCTGTAAATTATTATTAAAATATTAAGAATGATTAAAAATCAAATTTTTTTTTTTGTTTGTCAAAGATTTCATATTTTTGGCAGATCATTACTATGGCAGCTATATGTTATAGTGGGCCTAGCCTGCTGGTTCTGGCTTAAATATTCAAAATCAATATATATATATATATATATATATATATATAAACCCTCTGCAAGGGTCGATAAACGATAATCTTTTGATTATTGGCAATATGTTCTCGAATAATCGATAGCAGTACAAAATTCAAATATTTTAATGACGTTTATCGATTGTTTTGCCTATTGTTTTAAGATAGTAATCGATATTTATCGCATCGCAATTATATTTTCAGACGTCGAAAGTCTTTTTTTACCTAAAAATATAAAAAAAATATCAAAAAACACTCATTTAAAGAGAACTTATCGAAAATATTAGAGCTAGCTATCGATTGTTTGCCAAAGATGCGCAATTTTTCGATAGTTATCGCATAACAAAAGTTTATTTACTATAAAATAATCGATAAGTTTTAAAGAAAATATATGTCGAAAATCTAACAAAAAAAAATTAAAAAAAAAATCGATCGATTGTTTGTGAAATATACTTATATTACCGTTAGATATATTATAGCATAAAAATCCCATGTTCAACCGTTGAAACGCAAGTAATTGTTGCATGGCATCGTTAATATAGAATTATAATAATATTTATTAACGATATTATTTATATATTATATATATATATATGTATAAAATTTAGTTAAAATGTTTTATCAATGATTTCAAAATCTATTTAACGAATGCTTCACTGTTTGCTATACTGATCGAGCTGCATATAATATATGCAGAGTTTTTTTTTTTTTATAATCTCAAATCAGAAAATAAAAATCTAGAAAAAAGCACGCCCCAGCAGCATTAAATTCAACCTCAACATTTTGAATCAATTCTCAAATTAAAAACAAAGCAAAAAAAAAAAAAAAAAATTAAAAAAAAGAAAAGAAAAAAAAGCAACGAATTTCAATTTTTGCTGCTAGCGATAAGCAAAGAACGCGATTATTTATTTTTTTTTTTTTGCTTTTTTTTTATCTAGATTTTTTTGTTTGCATATTTTTTGCCCTAAAAGTATACAACAGAACAATGCGCAGTGTAATTTGTACTATAAATATTTATTTTATATTTATTTTACATATTTTTATGTATTTTTTTTTTTTACTTTCTCAAGTAGAAAGCAGCTGATGAAATGCTGCATTGTCATCGATATACCAATGGCAATGTGTGTGTGTGTGTGTGTGTGTGTGTGTGTGTGTAAAGCAATTGCAGTTACAATTCAAATATAATTAAAATTTAGCTTTTATTTATATTTTATATAATTGTTATAAGCACTAGCAGCAGTTTCTATATATTGTTATGCGCGGCACTGAAATGAATTGTGAATGCTGGGAACATGACTTTTGAAAGAAAACATCGCAAGTGCAAATTATTTGAAAAGGTCAGCGAGCTAAAAGTAAAAGCTAAAGCAACAGCAGCAGCAGTAGCAGCAACAACAACAACAATAATAACTTAGAGCATTAAAAACTACAACAAAAAAAAAAAAAGAAAAAAGAAAATAAATAATAATAATAATAATATTGTTCAAGTTCAAGTTCAGCTTATGAAGTCTCGTCGCCATGCTATGGCCACCACATATTATAACAGACACTGCGCTCCAGACGTGGTCATCGCATATAAGCTGCATATGGTACACATGCGTGAGAGTTAGCCACTCGGCTGGGAATCAAAGACAATATATAAAGAATGTGCTAGCCCATGATTTGGCTAGTTGCCAAAAAGTCAGTTAACAAAGCAGTACTAAAAATTTTTAAATTAATATTTAACATTTAACATTAATAATAATATCAATTAATAAATTAATATGGCGCCACTATCAATACCGGCATTGGGCGGCATATTAATTATTATGGCCATAAATATGATAGCGGCAAATCCAACACCCGTACAAGTTGTCTATACGGGCGATGAGGGGTGTGCATGTCCCACACAATTGGGCTATCAATTGAATGTTCCAAATCCAAGTAAACCTAAAAAATATGAAGCTAATGATTATGGTTATCGTGTGGAGAAGCCAGTGCAGACAAAAGCTAAAATAAGTTATAGCTTTGATTTTACAGTGGAACAACCGCGTACACCAGCACCAGCTAAAATAAAACCATCGAAATTGTATGCAAAAGTTGATCGTATTACCGTTAACAAATCGGGTAAGTTCACATGAAAAATCCAAAAAAAAAAAAATAAAAAAATAATTATATTTATTTTTATATGTATATTTATTTTTATTCCTTTTAATTTTATGCATATAGATTGTCGTGCCACTGATAAATCAAGCTGCAGCTGTAGCAGCTGTGCCGCTGGCAAGCCAAGGTATGTACTACAACATCAGCAGAACAACGACAGCAATACAAATTCCAATTCCAATTCGAAAACGAATTTAAATACAAATCTTAAATCAAGTAATGCCATACGTCGTCGTCGTGATTTACGTTCGCATCCCGGTTCATTAATACGTAAACGTATAATGCGACAGCAACAATTACAGGAGCGTCCCCCACGTTATGTTAAATATTATCATAAAGATTTAGCCGCTGAACAGGCAGAAAAATTACAACTTTTTGGCTTATTGCCAATTGATTCAGAGATGTCACATTTCAAGCGTAAAACAAAGAAAGTGCCATCAATGGCAAAGGAACATGTTAAACGTTGGCTAGGATTGGGACAACAACATCGTCGTTTAAGTAAACGTGATATTAAGGGTGAATATGATCTATTGGAGCGTGAGCGTGCAAATACAGATTTAACAGCGCCAGAGATTATACAATTTATGCCAGAGACATTGAATCCAAATTTTAAGCGTGGACAATGTCATGTTGGTTGTGGTGCAATAACAGCATCAGCAGCACCACCACCAACAACAACAACAGGAACAGATGATGCCAACATCAGCAGCAGTAGCACAGAGCAGCCAACAGAACAGCAGCAGCAGCAGCAGCAGCAGCAGCAGCATGAGCAACAACATGAGGATCAACGTGATGATCAACAATCATCAATGATGATGAATTCAATACCAGCAAAACGTTCAACACTTGGCTTTTATCCACAACAGATACCATCACCATTGACTGGCATTTATAATGAATATAAATTTGTTGATGATTCACAATTACGTTCATTGTTATCGACAACATCGGTGCCAGATCCATTGGAGCATAGCTCGACACCATTACAATTTGCTGGTGATTTAGAATCAACACATCGTCGACATTATCAAAGGCAACCAGTATTGGGTATTGGTGGTGGTTATCCTGTTGAACATGTTGCCGATAGACAATTAGATAGCATTATATCTGGCATTGTATATCAACATCCAGATTATGTTGAACATAATTCACAATATGGTAGCGATGGTACAACAGCTGGACAATTGGTTGATCCGGAGCCAATACAAAAGAAACAAACAACAGATTTTCTTAAAAAATTAATCGATGGTCGTCTTGGTGGTTGGGGTTTTGATACCGCTACCGATGAGCCTGAAGCTGAAGTTCGTGCCGATTATTCGACGAGACCATCGAAAACCTATGGCTATAATAGTGATACACATGATGGTTATAGCGTTGATACCTACAATGTGCCACCGATAAGCGATTATTTACGTGCTTGGTTCTAACAAACGAAAGAAAAAAGAAAAAAAAAAACTCCTATTTTATCGATAACGATTACAATACATTTTTTTTTTTTTTTATTCCAATGCGAGAATTGTTGAATTAGTTAACTTAGTATTAAATAAATATAAAAATACAAAACGAAAAAAAACGAAAATAATTTAAGCAAAGAAAAATACTAAAAAAAAATGAAAAAAAAATAAATGAAAATTTATTGTGGCGTTTTTTTTTTTCTTTTTTACATATCATAAATGCAGCTGCGACTACAACGGCAACGGCGGCAGCGATGGTTACGGCAGCAACAGCAACGGCAACAGTTACGGCTATAACTACTAAGAAGAAGCAGCAGTAGCAGCACGCGAAGCACAGAAGCAGCAGAAGAAGAAGCAGAGGCAAAATGTAAAAATTTTTACTCAACATTTTTCGCTGAGCAGCGCGTTTATAATTTGGCTTGCATTATTTAGGCCACTAGTGCAAAAACTTGCTCCAATTGTATATATGTACATATACACACACACACATATACATCACACATACATCACACTTGTATACAGACACACATACACATACACAGACAGACACACAGACAGACATGTATATATATATAGCTATAAGTTTTTATTGTATTTCTTTTTGTAACATTTTGCACTTTTTTTTTTTTTGTTGTCTCTTGTCTGTTCCATTCTCTCTCTCTCTCTCACACATTCACTCTCTCTTTATGTCCGTCCGTCTTCGTTGCGATTTTCTGTTAACGTTTCCATTTTGTAAGTTTGCAACTTTATTTATTTTAATTTTTTTTTTTTTTTTGTGGCTCTAAGAATGAATTCAATAAAAAAAAAAATTTCTTGTAAAAATTTTGCTTACGATTTTCATTTTCATTTTCAATTTTATTTTTTTTTTCTTTTGTCTAATTTGAATATTTTTTTTTTTTTAACTTATTGCAAGCGCAGCAGAACACTTTAGCGTGCAGCTGTACTGATAATTATAGCTATAACTATATAATGTCCTTGATCAGCAAATGTTCGGGCGCAGCGGTGGAGCGCGTTATTGTAGGATTTTGTGTTGAAAAATTTAGATATTAATGCAGCATCTGAGAAATGTTAGCTTTATATATTTAAATTTTAGTCAATAAGTATGAAAAGTGATTTACGAGATTTACTCAGCGATGTTTTTATACACTTTCCAGATTGAAACCGATTTATTGACCAATTGTTCCTATGTCAGCTATGTGATATAGTAGTGAAATTTAGACCAAATATGACTGACATGTACATCTAAGTCATCACTAAACTCAAATCATTCAATTTTCAGGCTGATAGTTGGTCTAGAAGAAGGTTTTTCATATGAAAATTTAGTTTTTGAATGTTTGTTCCTATGGCAGCTATATTATATAGTTATACGATTTGTATCAAATTTGGCAGACATATATTAACTCTTGCTCTAAACCAAAATTCTGTAAATTTTGAGGTATATAGCTTAAGCAACAACAAAATTTTCATACAATAATCGCTACGATCCATTCACATCCGCTGCGCCCCGAACATTTGCTGATCAAGGACATTATATAGTTATAGCTATAATTATCAGTACAGCTGCACGCTAAAGTGTTCTGCTGCGCTTGCAATAAGTTAAAAAAAAAAAATATTCAAATTAGACAAAAGAAAAAAAAAATAAAATTGAAAATGAAAATGAAAATCGTAAGCAAAATTTTTACAAGAAATTTTTTTTTTTATTGAATTCATTCTTAGAGCCACAAAAAAAAAAAAAAAATTAAAATAAATAAAGTTGCAAACTTACAAAATGGAAACGTTAACAGAAAATCGCAACGAAGACGGACGGACATAAAGAGAGAGTGAATGTGTGAGAGAGAGAGAGAGAATGGAACAGACAAGAGACAACAAAAAAAAAAAAAGTGCAAAATGTTACAAAAAGAAATACAATAAAAACTTATAGCTATATATATATACATGTCTGTCTGTGTGTCTGTCTGTGTATGTGTATGTGTGTCTGTATACAAGTGTGATGTATGTGTGATGTATATGTGTGTGTGTGTATATGTACATATATACAATTGGAGCAAGTTTTTGCACTAGTGGCCTAAATAATGCAAGCCAAATTATAAACGCGCTGCTCAGCGAAAAATGTTGAGTAAAAATTTTTACATTTTGCCTCTGCTTCTTCTTCTGCTGCTTCTGTGCTTCGCGTGCTGCTACTGCTGCTTCTTCTTAGTAGTTATAGCCGTAACTGTTGCCGTTGCTGTTGCTGCCGTAACCATCGCTGCCGCCGTTGCCGTTGTAGTCGCAGCTGCATTTATGATATGTAAAAAAGAAAAAAAAAAACGCCACAATAAATTTTCATTTATTTTTTTTTCATTTTTTTTTAGTATTTTTCTTTGCTTAAATTATTTTCGTTTTTTTTCGTTTTGTATTTTTATATTTATTTAATACTAAGTTAACTAATTCAACAATTCTCGCATTGGAATAAAAAAAAAAAATGTATTGTAATCGTTATCGATAAAATAGGAGTTTTTTTTTTCTTTTTTCTTTCGTTTGTTAGAACCAAGCACGTAAATAATCGCTTATCGGTGGCACATTGTAGGTATCAACGCTATAACCATCATGTGTATCACTATTATAGCCATAGGTTTTCGATGGTCTCGTCGAATAATCGGCACGAACTTCAGCTTCAGGCTCATCGGTAGCGGTATCAAAACCCCAACCACCAAGACGACCATCGATTAATTTTTTAAGAAAATCTGTTGTTTGTTTCTTTTGTATTGGCTCCGGATCAACCAATTGTCCAGCTGTTGTACCATCGCTACCATATTGTGAATTATGTTCAACATAATCTGGATGTTGATATACAATGCCAGATATAATGCTATCTAATTGTCTATCAGCAACATGTTCAACAGGATAACCACCACCAATACCCAATACTGGTTGCCTTTGATAATGTCGACGATGTGTTGATTCTAAATCACCAGCAAATTGTAATGGTGTCGAGCTATGCTCCAATGGATCTGGCACCGATGTTGTCGATAACAATGAACGTAATTGTGAATCATCAACAAATTTATATTCATTATAAATGCCAGTCAATGGTGATGGTATCTGTTGTGGATAAAAGCCAAGTGTTGAACGTTTTGCTGGTATTGAATTCATCATCATTGATGATTGTTGATCATCACGTTGATCCTCATGTTGTTGCTCATGCTGCTGCTGCTGCTGCTGCTGCTGCTGCTGTTCTGTTGGCTGCTCTGTGCTACTGCTGCTGATGTTGGCATCATCTGTTCCTGTTGTTGTTGTTGGTGGTGGTGCTGCTGATGCTGTTATTGCACCACAACCAACATGACATTGTCCACGCTTAAAATTTGGATTCAATGTCTCTGGCATAAATTGTATAATCTCTGGCGCTGTTAAATCTGTATTTGCACGCTCACGCTCCAATAGATCATATTCACCCTTAATATCACGTTTACTTAAACGACGATGTTGTTGTCCCAATCCTAGCCAACGTTTAACATGTTCCTTTGCCATTGATGGCACTTTCTTTGTTTTACGCTTGAAATGTGACATCTCTGAATCAATTGGCAATAAGCCAAAAAGTTGTAATTTTTCTGCCTGTTCAGCGGCTAAATCTTTATGATAATATTTAACATAACGTGGGGGACGCTCCTGTAATTGTTGCTGTCGCATTATACGTTTACGTATTAATGAACCGGGATGCGAACGTAAATCACGACGACGACGTATGGCATTACTTGATTTAAGATTTGTATTTAAATTCGTTTTCGAATTGGAATTGGAATTTGTATTGCTGTCGTTGTTCTGCTGATGTTGTAGTACATACCTTGGCTTGCCAGCGGCACAGCTGCTACAGCTGCAGCTTGATTTATCAGTGGCACGACAATCTATATGCATAAAATTAAAAGGAATAAAAATAAATATATATAAAAAAATAAATATAATTATTTTTTTATTTTTTTTTTTTTTGGATTTTTCATGTGAACTTACCCGATTTGTTAACGGTAATACGATCAACTTTTGCATACAATTTCGATGGTTTTATTTTAGCTGGTGCTGGTGTACGCGGTTGTTCCACTGTAAAATCAAAGCTATAACTTATTTTAGCTTTTGTCTGCACTGGCTTCTCCACACGATAACCATAATCATTAGCTTCATATTTTTTAGGTTTACTTGGATTTGGAACATTCAATTGATAGCCCAATTGTGTGGGACATGCACACCCCTCATCGCCCGTATAGACAACTTGTACGGGTGTTGGATTTGCCGCTATCATATTTATGGCCATAATAATTAATATGCCGCCCAATGCCGGTATTGATAGTGGCGCCATATTAATTTATTAATTGATATTATTATTAATGTTAAATGTTAAATATTAATTTAAAAATTTTTAGTACTGCTTTGTTAACTGACTTTTTGGCAACTAGCCAAATCATGGGCTAGCACATTCTTTATATATTGTCTTTGATTCCCAGCCGAGTGGCTAACTCTCACGCATGTGTACCATATGCAGCTTATATGCGATGACCACGTCTGGAGCGCAGTGTCTGTTATAATATGTGGTGGCCATAGCATGGCGACGAGACTTCATAAGCTGAACTTGAACTTGAACAATATTATTATTATTATTATTTATTTTCTTTTTTCTTTTTTTTTTTTGTTGTAGTTTTTAATGCTCTAAGTTATTATTGTTGTTGTTGTTGCTGCTACTGCTGCTGCTGTTGCTTTAGCTTTTACTTTTAGCTC
The DNA here is from genome assembly GCA_037044475.1 of Zaprionus obscuricornis. Taxonomy (NCBI): domain Eukaryota; kingdom Metazoa; phylum Arthropoda; class Insecta; order Diptera; family Drosophilidae; genus Zaprionus; species Zaprionus obscuricornis. The sequence continues at coordinate 1,506 of JBAMBR010004250.1, read as the reverse complement.
GCTGACCTTTTCAAATAATTTGCACTTGCGATGTTTTCTTTCAAAAGTCATGTTCCCAGCATTCACAATTCATTTCAGTGCCGCGCATAACAATATATAGAAACTGCTGCTAGTGCTTATAACAATTATATAAAATATAAATAAAAGCTAAATTTTAATTATATTTGAATTGTAACTGCAATTGCTTTACACACACACACACACACACACACACATTGCCATTGGTCTATCGATGACAATGCAGCATTTCACCAGCTGCTTTCTACTTGAGAAAGTAAAAAAAAAAAATACATAAAAATATGTAAAATAAATATTTATAGTACAAATTACACTGCGCATTGTTCTGTTGTATACTTTTAGGGCAAAAAATATGCAAACAAAAAAATCTAGATAAAAAAAAAGCAAAAAAAAAAAATAAATAATCGCGTTCTTTGCTTATCGCTAGCAGCAAAAATTGAAATTCGTTGCTTTTTTTTCTTTTCTTTTTTTTTAATTTTTTTTTTTTTTTTTGCTTTGTTTTTAATTTGAGAATTGATTCAAAATGTTGAGGTTGAATTTAATGCTGCTGGGGCGTGCTTTTTTCTAGATTTTTATTTTCTGATTTGAGATTATAAAAAAAAAAAAAACTCTGCATATATTATATGCAGCTCGATCAGTATAGCAAACAGTGAAGCATTCGTTAAATAATTTTGAAATCATTGATAAAACATTTTAACTAAATTTTATACATATATATATATATAATATATAAATAATATCGTTAATAAATATTATTATAATTCTATATTAACGATGCCATGCAACAATTACTTGCGTTTCAACGGTTGAACATGGGATTTTTATGCTATAATATATCTAACGGTAATATAAGTATATTTCACAAACAATCGATCGATTTTTTTTTTAATTTTTTTTTGTTAGATTTTCGACATATATTTTCTTTAAAACTTATCGATTATTTTATAGTAAATAAACTTTTGTTATGCGATAACTATCGAAAAATTGCGCATCTTTGGCAAACAATCGATAGCTAGCTCTAATATTTTCGATAAGTTCTCTTTAAATGAGTGTTTTTTGATATTTTTTTTATATTTTTAGGTAAAAAAAGACTTTCGACGTCTGAAAATATAATTGCGATGCGATAAATATCGATTACTATCTTAAAACAATAGGCAAAACAATCGATAAACGTCATTAAAATATTTGAATTTTGTACTGCTATCGATTATTCGAGAACATATTGCCAATAATCAAAAGATTATCGTTTATCGACCCTTGCAGAGGGTTTATATATATATATATATATATATATATATATATTGATTTTGAATATTAATGTAAGCCAGAACCAGCATGGCTAGGCCCACTATAACATATAGCTGCCATAGTAATGATCTGCCAAAAATATGAAATCTTTGACAAACAAAAAAAAAAATTTGATTTTTAATCATTCTTAATATTTTAATAATAATTTACAGACATTTTTTTTGTTAATAAAAATTTAAA
>JBAMBR010004249.1:0-46427 GCA_037044475.1 Zaprionus obscuricornis | reverse complement strand
TGAAGGCCAAATACGATTATTTAACTACATCGAGAAGAGAATTTTGTCATTATGACACTGTGCGTATTATGTCATAGTATGTGTGTTAAGTAAATATTATAAATGTGAGTCGTGTGGTATACGTATACATATATACATATGTATTTTCTCATAATTCTTAAAGTCCGTGAACTAATTTATGAATGCCGGCAATATTTGGCGACTTTTTTTTCTTTTTGTTATTTTGTCATAGCGTTCGTTTGCCTTAGAAGTTCTTGATTTATGCCACAGAAAGCAGCAATGTCATTTCATTTGATACATTTCGCAAATATAGGTTAAGCGTTTTTAGCATTTGATTTTTGATTTTTGTTTTTTTTATTTCTTTCTTTCATGGCAAGTGTTGACAATTTAAAGTGCGCCCATTAAACGGTCGACCGATAAATTGTTGAAATTTAGCAATGGTATTGAAATGTGTTTTGTACAAAATGTAAATTCAATTGTTGTACTATGTGCAATAACATAACATATTGGCAGCAGTTGAAAAAAAATAAAAATAAAAAATGTAATTTCGTTACTTGAATTTGTAATAAGGCAAAACTTTCGCCCTTCCCCCATTGATTTACGTTTACAATTTGTACAAAACACATTTCAATACCATTGCTAAATTTCAACAATTTATCGGTCGACCGTTTAATGGGCGCACTTTAAATTGTCAACACTTGCCATGAAAGAAAGAAATAAAAAAAACAAAAATCAAAAATCAAATGCTAAAAACGCTTAACCTATATTTGCGAAATGTATCAAATGAAATGACATTGCTGCTTTCTGTGGCATAAATCAAGAACTTCTAAGGCAAACGAACGCTATGACAAAATAACAAAAAGAAAAAAAAGTCGCCAAATATTGCCGGCATTCATAAATTAGTTCACGGACTTTAAGAATTATGAGAAAATACATATGTATATATGTATACGTATACCACACGACTCACATTTATAATATTTACTTAACACACATACTATGACATAATACGCACAGTGTAAGAACGACAAAATTCTCTTCTCGATGTAGTTAAATAATCGTATTTGAAGCAACACGAATGGTGCCCGAGCCATGTATAGCAGGCCATTGCGGTGTGAGGCAGGCCATTGCGGTGTGGAGGGATGATTGTCGTGTTGAGCAGTCGGTGTGGAGGCAGGCGATTGCCAGGTGTGAGCATTGCCGAGAAATGTACGGTTGGTTGAGAATTTTCGTTACGTGTAATGACGTGTCAATGTGAAAGTGTGAACTACCTATGAAACTGCTGAAAGACTGACGGTTTGTCAATCGTTTGAAACTAATCGACGGTTGGCACTTTGGCAATCAACCAATTAACCAATCGTTAGAGACGGACTACTAAATTTTGAGCAATACGGTAAAAATGCCAGAAATACGGTAGAGGTCAATTTGTTATTTTAATTTTTGCGTTTGGCTTATTCGTTTCGATTTTAATTGTTGTTTCTAGGTGTTCGAGTTTTGTTTCGTGTTTGGGTTGTTTGCAGGTGAAACCGTTTAATTATAGAATTCTATAGAATTTTAGATGCACAAAAAAAAAAGAAATGATTTTTAATTATATATAAACTGGAAATAAATTAATATTTTTCATATATATATATATATATATATATATATGAAAAATATTAATTTATTTCCAGTTTATATATAATTAAAAATCATTTCTTTTTTTTTGTGCATCTAAAATTCTATAGAATTCTATAATAAATCATTTTTTTTATTATATAAATAATTAGAAATATTATAAAAAAAAATAAAAATAAATATATATATTAATAATTAATTGAATAAAATGAAATAAGCAGCAAGAAAAATAAATAAAATATTATAACTCATAGCAATACGTAACTGAACGAGTAGACTACAATACATATGAAAACTACAGTAAAAAAAAAAAAAAATATTGCATTTGATTTATAATTTATAATTTATAATTTATAATTTATAATTTATAATTTATAATTTATAATTTATAATTTATAATTTATAATTTATAATTTATAATTTATAATTTATAATTTATAATTTATAATTTATAATTTATAATTTATAATTTATAATTTATAATTTATAATTTATAATTTATAATTTATAATTTATAATTTATAATTTATAATTTATAATTTATAATTTATAATTTATAATTTATAATTTATAATTTATAATTTATAATTTATAATTTATAATTTATAATTTATAATTTATAATTTATAATTTATAATTTATAATTTATAATTTATAATTTATAATTTATAATTTATAATTTATAATTTATAATTTATAATTTATAATTTATAATTTATAATTTATAATTTATAATTTATAATTTATAATTTATAATTTATAATTTATAATTTATAATTTATAATTTATAATTTATAATTTATAATTTATAATTTATAATTTATAATTTATAATTTATAATTTATAATTTATAATTTATAATTTATAATTTATAATTTATAATTTATAATTTATAATTTATAATTTATAATTTATAATTTATAATTTATAATTTATAATTTATAATTTATAATTTATAATTTATAATTTATAATTTATAATTTATAATTTATAATTTATAAATTATAAATTATAAATTATAAATTATAAATTATAAATTATAAATTATAAATTATAAATTATAAATTATAAATTATAAATTATAAATTATAAATTATAAATTATAAATTATAAATTATAAATTATAAATTATAAATTATAAATTATAAATTATAAATTATAAATTATAAATTATAAATTATAAATTATAAATTATAAATTATAAATTATAAATTATAAATTATAAATTATAAATTATAAATTATAAATTATAAATTATAAATTATAAATTATAAATTATAAATTATAAATTATAAATTATAAATTATAAATTATAAATTATAAATTATAAATTATAAATTATAAATTATAAATTATAAATTATAAATTATAAATTATAAATTATAAATTATAAATTATAAATTATAAATTATAAATTATAAATTATAAATTATAAATTATAAATTATAAATTATAAATTATAAATTATAAATTATAAATTATAAATTATAAATTATAAATTATAAATTATAAATTATAAATTATAAATTATAAATTATAAATTATAAATTATAAATTATAAATTATAAATTATAAATTATAAATTATAAATTATAAATTATAAATTATAAATTATAAATTATAAATTATAAATTATAAATTATAAATTATAAATTATAAATTATAAATTATAAATTATAAATTATGAAAATTATAAATAGCAATAAACTAACGAACGAAGAGGGTTAGAACATTGCCGAGTGGTTGTAGAACATGGCACGACGGGTGCCGGTAGGGTATTGGGGTTGGTGGTGGCTGTGGAGAAACATGGCCCTGGTGGTCATGGCGAGGTGTGGGGGGGGGGGGGGGTGGAGGGATGGCGGTTGTGGTGGTGGCAGGGGGGGGGGTTGGTTGGTGTGCGGCAGGGAAGATTGCTGATGGTTTTGTTGCTCTCGTTGTGCCATTAAAATTCCCTAGAGGCAGCATAAATCATGAAGCAGCAGCAGCAGCAGCAGCAGCAACAGTTGCTGTTGTCGTTTTGCTGTTGCCAAAAGGCAACAATGGCTAACAACAATTGCTTAGAGCAGCAATAGCAGCAGCAACAGCAATACGTAACTGAACGAAGTGACAACAAGGCCTATGGAATGAAGTAAAATCAAACAATAAAAACTAAAATAAATGAACAACACTAACTGAACCAGTAAGTGACAATAACACATGAACATGCACATGTACATATACATACATATGTACATACAAACGCATGTAAATGTATGTATATGTACATGTGCATGTTCATGTGTTTTGTTGATTTTGTGTTTGCAGTGGAAATGTAGCTGACGGAACTGCAATAGCTATCGACGCCTTTGGCAAGGTTGCGTTAAGAATTTTCAACATGTGTAGAAATTGCAATCGGGATTTGGTCGTTGCCTGCTGTTCGTGTCGCTAGTAATGCATTGAACTTTGAACTATGTCTGTACGTAGTTCACGGGACTCAAGAGCCAGCACTTGGCAGCACTTGCTATTGGCATCTACCTACATACAAAGAAAGAGAGAGAGAGAGAGAGAGTGGGAGAGTAGGAGAATGGCAGAGAGCAAGCAAGTGAAATGTTAATATTTTTGTAATGCTTTGTAAGGTCTTCTAATGGCGCAGAGCTTACACTACGTTGAACATCAAATGAATTTTCTTTTTACACTTGTTACAGTTACAGTTGCAAATTCTGTTTTTATACAATGTATGGCTATAGTACAGACGTCATCAAATATTATATAGGTATATAAATATATATGGTACATATATATATTCTTGAACAGCAACAACAGTCGCATATGCAGCCTTTCGTCTTTCAATTTTGCAGATAACTAAATAAAATTTGGCGTTTGAAAATTGAGTTTTTGTATGAAAAACTTTCTTGTTTCTTAAGCTAATCGGCTAAAAGTTGTAGGATGCCAAGTTCACATCAAATCGAACTACTATTTCATATAGGCAGCATAGGAACAATCGATTATAAAAGCAACTTTACATTGTTTATTTTCAAGAATTTTAAAATATCGGCAACTTTCTTTTTCTTCTTTTTCTGTATGTCTAAAAATTTGATATGTTTTATGCACTATCGATATTTTTTTATTTTTATTTTCTTTTTTTTTTTAGTATATGCGATGTATGATAGACAATGATGTATGATGATGTACTGGCATCAAGTAGGCGTAGTTAATGTATTTTTTAAATTGAAAGCAGGCCAAGATCTTTAGTTCGTATTTCGTATTTGGTAGAACACATAGCCACACACACATACACACACGTTTAGAGGAAAGTAGCATAGATTTTTTTTTTTTTTTTTTACATTTAAGCACAAAATAATTCGGTTGAAATTAAAACGTAGTTAAAACGTTACAATAACGTTATAAAACAAAAACAAAAAAAAAATTTTGAAAAATCCAAAAAAAAAATTATAAAAATATAAAAAAAAAATTTTCAAAAAAAAAATATATGAAAGTAAATTGTGTGCAAGATATTTTCCAATTAATAACGAAGTTCACACAGCATGCAGAAATGTGCCAAAGACAATTGGAAAGCGCGGGCAGCGCAAGTGAAAATTGAAAATCAACAGAAGAGGCAAGGCAATGGTGAGTCATAGCTTCGTCTTACTAAATCCGTATATTCGCTAACTGTCATGTCATACATATATGTAGCTCTATCTCTGTCTATATTTTGAAAAAGGTTCACAATTTGATTAAACTTTATATATATGTACATAGATATATATGTATATATAGAGTTCATATTCGCATTTGCATCGTTATTTCAATTATTGTTTTGCCATTTCTGTTTCTGGCTGACGTTGATATCTTTGATGCCTGAAGTTTTGTTGAAGAATTGCTTTTGCTTTTGTGTTTTGGCTTTTTTGGTTTATAGTATTCTATTTTAAGATTTTTGTTTTTTTTTTTTTTAACTCCAACTGCTGCTGTCTATCAATAACAAGTTCACCATAACCATTGCATGACCGCGCACCAGTCACCAGTCACCAGCCAGCAGGCAGCAGGCATCAGCCACCAATCAGCAGTCGGCAGTCAGCAGTCTTCAATTACCATTCTTTAGTCTTAACTTAACTTTGCTTCAAAATAGCAACTAAAAATAGCAGCAGCAAGCAGCAAGAAGTAGGCAGCAGCAGTAGGCAGCAGCAGTAGGCAGCAGCAGTAGGCAGCAGCAGTAGGCAGCAAGGAAAACTGATACACAATAATGAAACACAGCTAAATTGCCTCAAGAAATGACAATATTGACAATATTCTACAAAAAGTAAGAGTATCAGACCTATAACTGACTCTGTAACATACTCTATAAAGCAAACTATAAATAATTGGTAAAAAAAAAATTATGGAACACATTGATATATATATGTAATATGTATCTATGCTAGATGATGTACTGCTGGAACATCAATTTATTAGCAGCATGTTTTGCCGCACAATATGTTGCAAATTTATGATCAAATATTATATTTATGACTAATGCGAATTTGCTTCGATTTGTCATCAGTTAGTTAGTAACTAAAGTTTCAGTCTAATGATTATGCAGGGATTTTATTTTCTTTTAGCTGTTACTAGGCAAAAGGTTAAGACACGCAGTGATTGGTTTTTCCCCATTGCCTAATTTTATTTATTTATTTATTTTATTTTTTTTTGTTCTATGGCTGACGCAAATAGGTTTAAGTAAATTATATATATTTATATATATATATATATAGTATTTCCTATTCTATTGTTAATCGAAGTCACAAATTTTTCTTGCGAAAATATAAGCTAAATATATTAGTTAACTTTAACAGCGACTAATGTATACTCTATGAGTCGAAGTAATAAGCTTATCATATCATATTCTCTTCTATGTTATAGTTCTTGCTTCCTATGTAATTTTGTCTAAACTCGAAATTTCAATGTGTTTCGACACCTCAGCAAAAAAAAAGAAGAAAAAAAAATGAAGAAAAATTGTAAGTGCAATTGAATGCATGACGCTTTGCTATCAAAAGCTTAAGGCTATAACGTTAAAAGTTACCTTGTAATTGAACTACACGCTCCAAGGGACCTCTCTATAAGGACAAAGGACATTTCTTTTTTCCTTTTTTTTTTTTTTTTGCTGCTGCTGCTGTTTTTTTTTTTGCCATTGCTGTATTGCTGTTGCTGTTGCTATTGCTATTGCTGTTACTCTGTGTCAATATGTTACTCTGTCAGTCTGTTAGTCTGTCTCTCGCTCAGTTTGTCTGTCTGTCTGTCTGTCTGTCTACCATCAAACGCCAATAAGTTGTGCCCCAGCTGTGCAATGGCGTTCAAAATGGTGCCAAAGCGGCATGCAAAGCACACGCGCCTCACAGTAGGCAACACGGCCAGCTAAATCTGCATGTGCGCGCTCCTGCTCGCGTTCGCCTTTGCGCTTAAACTCTATCAATTTATTGAGCAATTGAGCGAATGAGAAATGCTATATCATACTTTGTCTCTCTATATGTATATGTGTATATTCATATGTGTATAGGTGTGTGTATGTGTGTGTGTGTGTGCAGTGTGAGCAACTGAGCCTACTTATGCATAAATACTTTCGAATTTCGTAAAAACACAAGAGCAACAAAAGACGCAACAACTTTAGCTAAGCGCAGTTGAAATACACTTACCAAAAAACTCTTGTTAGTATTATGAGAATATATGATAGATAAAGCTATGTAAATAAATATATTTAAATAAATTTTTATGCATTTATATATTTGTATATTTATATATTTTATATATTTTATATATTTTATATATTTTATATATTTTATATATTTTATATATTTTATATATTTTATATATTTTATATATTTTATATATTTTATATATTTTATATATTTTATATATTTTATATATTTTATATATTTTATATATTTTATATATTTTATATATTTTATATATTTTATATATTTTATATATTTTATATATTTTATATATTTTATATATTTTATATATTTTATATATTTTATATATTTTATATATTTTATATATTTTATATATTTTATATATTTTATATATTTTATATATTTTATATATTTTATATATTTTATATATTTTATATATTTTATATATTTTATATATTTTATATATTTTATATATTTTATATATTTTATATATTTTATATATTTTATATATTTTATATATATTTATATATATTTTATATATTTATTTACACAAATCTTTTGGTACATCTGTTTCTATTAGTCAAAGCTTGTCTACTAAGCAAACTATGGATCATAGCTCTATAATAGCTCTAGCACTTAGCTGACTGAGCTCTTTAAGCGCAGGCAAAACATATGTTTATCTGAATCGATTTTGTTTAGTTAGTGTATGTTTTGCGCTATTATGGCCCATGTCGTGCGCAATTTATGTTAATCACAGAAGCGCCTTTCCCTACTCGACTCAAGGCATGTCTCGTTCCCCAATGCACTTGTGTGTGTGTGTGTGTGTTTGTAGTGTGTGTGCGAGTGTGTTGCGAGTGCGAGTGTTTTAAAAATCAAACAGCAAAGCAGTATAATTGACTAGCTTATACCCTGCAATGTCATCATGTAGGATATGCCAATACATAGTGTAAACTTTTAAATATATTTAGAAAATTATATAGATAATACTATTATATAGAACTCTAAATTAAGCTCTATGGCACTGGTAATAATTCACTTTAAAATATTTTAACATCACATATTCTATGAGTATAGGAAAATATGCAAAACATGTTTTATAAGCTAACCTATATAAACATCTATTCCCTACAACTTGTCACACATCTTGCACTTCTATGCCACCCAACTCCTCAAATGCGACTACAGCGCATATAATATATGTATATATAGTATATATATATATATATATATATATATATATATATGTACTTATGGAGAAGAAACAAAGTTTATTTGGTGCCTTGTACAGAGTTGAGTAGTCGATGCAGTGAGTCAGGTAGGAATTATTTTAATGCCGTGGTTTTTACGTGGTAACATCGGATTGAAGGCATCGCCACATGGCCAATTTAAGCAGTCAATGTTAGTCAGTTGCTTCAGACACGAGTCTGTCGCTGGCAGCCAAGTGCTTCTCGTGACTATTTTCCGTCGAATTTGCCCAAAGTCTAACCAAAAAAAAAAAAAAAAAAACGCATGTGCTGCGTATCCTTAAGTTTCTTTTTTGAGCTGTTTTCTTTTTCTGTTTTGGTTTTGTTGTTTTGTCGTTCATTTTTTTTCTGTGAGTGAACTATAAATATATAAAAACGTAATTATAACTTGCCTCAACATGTTGCAAGAGGAGTTAAGAACAGCATCAACTATGCCGCAATCTATTACGCGTACACCAACGCCCATGCCTACATCCTCGCCCACACCACGAACACCATCTCCAATTCCGCTGCCGTCGACTCAACCACAATCACAATCACAAGCACAGCCACAAACTCAACCGTCGGCATATAATTATTTGCTTAAAGCGCAACTTGGCCAAGGAAACAATCGTGAAATGTGGCTAACCAAAGAGGCGCCTGCAACAATGGAAGCCACGCAACGTCGCCTACTCTTGCGCAATGCACGAAATCCTGCTATCACTCATTCAGGTCTAATAACATCAATATCCACATCCACATCCTTAGTCTTATTGACCGAGGAACATTTGGATAAGCAACAGCAGAGATCATTAGCATCGAGTTCAACCAGCAGCGATGATGATGTTGATGTCGATAATGATAATGAGAATAATAGTCCTGCAGCTAATCCTGATATAGTTACAGAGGCTGATGATGCTGTTAATTCCAATGTTGGCATCAGTGGCATTAGTGCAAGTTTCAAATGCAACGATATGCAATGTTCGCTAGTATTGAGCGACTATGGCAAGTGTAAGTAATAAACTTAATTATGACAATAAGTCGGATGATAGAAGAATATATATGGAAATAATATATATCTTAAGGAAGACTATATCAGATGATAGAGAATTATATAGTTTCTTTTATTAATACAATCACAATTACAGAATCGGCACATAATGCTTGTCAATAAGTCAGATGATAGAAAATGAACATATATTTATATAGTTTCATATATCAAATCAATCCTAAAACAATAGTTCAATGAAAATGGAAAGTTATCAAGAGCAATTAGTCAAATGATAAATGGAAATTATATATTTACTATATATATCGCCACAATCCCAATGAATCAGCTCATTAGTCTAAATTTTTGTCCGACATTTTACTATGTTTAATTATTAAATTTATGGCTAATCGTTTTTACGATTTGGTAATCCGATCCAGCCGACATAACAACAAAAGAACATTGACTATAAAAAAATTCATCTCCCTAGAGATAACAAATGTGATTTTAATGTATTCAAAAATTAAAAAAAAAATAATTTTTTTTTTATTTGGTTTTTAATTTGTTTTTTCATCAAGCGCAAAATAAATTTTGCAATTTTTGTTTAATATTTTTGTGGTTTTAATTTGATTTTAACGATGTGTTGCGGTACAATGAAATTTTGAAATTCCCACAACATATGTATGTCTAGCTCTCACATCGTAATTCATACGTATCGAATATATATATATATATATATATATATACTCTATAGTTCAAAATCGACATTGTAGGTTTTTTTTTATATTCATCAGTTGTCAGAACTTTTTATAACATAATAAAATTGCAATATGAAATTTTATTAAAATTTTTAGTTTCTTTGTTAAATGTTGTGCGTGGCAACCCCCTGTTCAATATAGCCTTTGCTACAGGGTATGAACATGCGCTATAATGCGAAAAATTATAGTAAACAAATGTTTTTAATTGCAATTTGTATTAACACATAAACGTTTTGTCTTTTAAATGCGGCGACTATAGAAAGCACAACAACAATGAGACCAAAAAAAAAAGGAGAGAAAGCTGCCATCAGTTTTCTATTAGCACTAAAAAAAAATACCCTGTAATTTAATCTGACATTATGTTAGTATTTTTAGCATTATCGTTTATACATTGCTTGAAAAGTTAAAATTTCGTCATGTTATGTGAGACAACTGTAGTTCTTCAACTGAGTTCCCAAATTTTTGGACTGTCGATACTTAACTGGTCCTAGATATTGCTATTACAGGGTATAAGCTAACAATACAAAGAAAAATCACAAAAATACAAAACAAAAGTGACGCTAAATTTTTATTGTGATACATTGAGAGACGATTTTAGGAGCTAGAAGAGACAGGCAGCAGCTGCAGTGGGGGGAAAATGAGGGATAGGGGGGAGAGAGAGAGAGTATTGTGAACGGACCTTGAGAGTTACGGCGTGTTGCCAAAATAGAAAAGACATAAATATTGTGATCAAGATCATTGCCGCCTGCTCTTGGCTATTTGATGATATAATGTTAGCGTTGTTAGCTGCCTGACTGACTGACGAACTGACAGACTGACGAACTGACAGACTGACGAACTGACGAAGACGAATTGACTGGGACGACGCTTAAGTTGGCAATTTTCATGACACCTGTTTGGTATGTGTCCAACAGCAGCATACACATACACATCTACATTCTAGTCGAAGAGAGGCAAGAAACAGTGAAAAGTGAATACAGTGGGCGTAAAAATCCCAATAGACAAACATATTTTTTTTTTCTATTTTTTTTTTTTTTTTTGTGACAAATTAATTGATAGCATCAGATTTTCGGCTGCCTTTGCTGCTGCTGCTGCTGACCCATAGCCAATATAGATTGAAAGATTAAGCAGAGAATGTTAGCAAAATTGTTGAATTCTTTTTTATTTATTTATTTTTTTTTTTTTTCAAGAGACAAACTGCGGCGTAGTCTGCTCGTCTATAAAGTGCTATATGATAATGATAATGATGATGATGATTATGATAATGATGGTGTGTGTTTTTTTTTTTTTCTTTTTGGAGTGTCGTGTTGGCCTGCCGTTGGTATCCAAGGCTGCTTGCATTTAATTTGATTTTGGTTTTTGGTTTTTGCCTGATTTAGAGCGTGAAATGTTTTCATGAATTTCATGGCACACAGGACTAGGCTAGGCTAGACTAGCCTAGACTAGACTCTAGACTCTAGACTAGAGTTGACTAAAGCAGCGTCGTCTACCTTGTACTTTACTTTATTTCCTCGTCTCTCTTCTATGTTGTGTATGTGTATGTGTGTGTGTGTGTGTGTGTGTGGGTTGTGGCGCTAGCTAGTTTTGTTTATTTGTTTATAACAGTTTGCCGCTCGCTTTGGCGACGACTCGACAGCATTGAGCGGCTCAGTTTTGATTTTTAGCCCCAAACGTGAAGAAGCGCCGCATAAAATGCCGCTAAACAGACGTTTAGTGTCTTATTTCAAGTGTTTTCTGCAAATCAGTCAATAGTTTTCTTCTTCTTTCGTTTTTTTTTTTTTTTATTGTTTTTCTTTTGGTGTTAATAATGTTGTTGTGTTTAAAATGCAAACTGACAAAACAAAATGAAAGTTAAAAATATAAGAAGAGCTGAACTCTGCGATAATATGAGCAGCAGCAGCAGCAGTAGCAGCAGCAAATAACGGGGAATAAAAAGAAAACAAAGCAAACATAAAGCTAAGAAATCCAAAATCCATCAGTATATTCAATTACAACTACAATATGGATTTTAATGCTTTTGGCGGAGGTCGCGTGCAATTTCTACAAGCTCAGCTGTTTCCCGTTTGTACACTAACAACATCTAGTGGAGGTAATATACAAACAATGCTCATACGCCCCAATGCACACGACTGTTTATAAATGTATATATCTCATCTCTCTCTCTCTCTCTCTCTCTGTGTGTGTGTGTGTATGTGTGTGTTTTCAATAGATGTTTACATACTTGCATATTTAATGCATCATATTCTATGAATTTTTATATATGTAAATTTTCCAACAACTTTGCAAAATTTCATAATATTTTTTATACTTCTGAAGAAATTTAATTTTTTTTTTTTTGTAACAAATTTTGGAAACTCTATAATATTATATTGTGAAAATTGTTTAGTTTTTACGTATATTAATTTTACATAGAATATTATAAGGCACAGAGACAGATCTACATTATCCTAAAAAAAAATATATGTTCATGAACAGCAACAATAATTGAACCGATTTTAAACTAGTTTAAATTCCAAGTGCTTGAAACTTGGCACATATAATTCTTATGCGCCTAAATTGTATATATGAAGGAATAAATGTCATCCGACCACTGTATGCTATAGCTGTCATAGAAGCGATTAGTCGAAAATTGAGATTTTGGTGGAAGAAACACTTTTGTTTGTAAAGCTATTTGACTAAAATTCAAAGAATCTAAGTTTAGCCCAGGACCTCGACATGCCTATAAAATTTGCACTAAATCAAACTATTAAATCCTAAAGCCACTATAGGAACTATCGATAAAAAATTGAGTTGTTGTATAAAAATCTTTTATTTGTGAAGCCATAAAGTTGAAACTGACAGAGGATTTAGCTACTACCAGGACTTCAGCATGTCTGACTTTATAACATTAAATCGATTAAAAATTAATTTTTTAATTGTATGAAAATCTTCGGGTTTTGAGCTTGAAAAGTGTATAAAATCTTCGACTTAGTATGCCGATGATAAATTTTTCGCTTGCTTGATTTATAGACATAGTTTTAATACTCACATTTTTATATTGATAATAAATTTCCAGCTCTATATGAATTGATTGTCTAAGGGCACCTCGGTGTTGTTACTTGTTGTTGTTGTTGTTGTTGTTGTTACTGTTATACTTATTGCTAGTTGTTGTTGTTGTTGTTGTTGTAATATCAGCGCAAAAAGAATAAACAATAGTTTATTTAATATGTACTGCAATATGCCGCATACAAAATCGTTGAACGAATTCGTTGTTTTTTTTTTTTTTTTTTCCTAGGATAAAACTTTTCTTCTTCCTTTTTCTTTTACACTCGCCTTTCAACCGTTGCCCGTCGTTGTTCTTGTTGCTGTTGTTTCAGTTCTAGACGGCAAATGCGTCACTGCAAAAAAAAATAAAAAAAAAAAGAAAAGAAGATTAAGATTAAGATAATACTGCAGTAAATTAGCCATAAGCTCGGAAAATCGTTTTCAATTTTGATTAAAAAAGAAAAGTTGAGGAATTTGAGAAAACATTGCAATGCTTTTGTATTTTCTGCGATGCGATGCGCTGCGCTGTGATATGATTTTGTGTTATTTTTGTATGTTTTGCTGCTGTTATGACAACGACACAAAACAAAGGGAAAACCATTAACACAATCCCCAAATATTATTGTAGGTCCATTCCACTATTCGTTGGCTCTCCCTCCACTCCTTCCATTGTGCAAAACTATTTAATATTCATAAGCTGCCAAATAATATTATTATCTATGCATTCCACTTCGATTCGATTTATTCATATTTTTATTAGCAGCTAAAATAGTGGAAAGAAACTGCACAAATATAAAAGATATTTATACATAAATTCATACAAAAATAGAAGTTTCACTCTGGCAATATTATTATTATTATCGGCAGAGAGGAACATCATTAAGTCTTATTATAATAATGGGGTCAATTACTTGAGTCGGTAAGCCTCTGAGAGGGAGGCATAATTTGCATGCAAAACTTGGTCGATCATTAACCTTAGATCTTCCGGCATAATGGTGAGATATGTACTACGTGTAGTACTACAAGGGAGCTTTCCAAACACACTGTGCAGGCATACACGACTAATAGATACTCACTCTGTATATATATGTATATTATAAATTGCAATGCGCAATTATCAGGTTTTTTTTTTTTTTTTTGCTATAAAAGAAAATTTAAAAGATTTTTTTTTTGTGGTATGTGTTTAGTCATTGGGAGGAATCCTCTTAACCAAGCACCTTTTGAGACCTTGGCATGCTAGTAAAAATACAAGTTCATTCAAAGATTTCTAGATTACTATATAATATATATATATATATAGTATTACTTAGTATTGACTAATAGAACAAAGACATTTTTATTAATTGTGCCGTATTTAGCTGTGAATTTAACATTGGCATTGGCCGCCGAATGTTTTCATGTGATAAACAAAATACCATAGATTTTAAGGACTGTTCAAATTAATGATTGCTGCGCCAGAGAGAGAGAGAGAGAGAGAAAGAGAGAGAGCAAGTGAACACTGATGGCATCCCAGAATATCAGATCATGCCATTGATACTTGATTTGTGAATGTGCCAAGAACAACGCATTGTTGTTGTTGTTGTTGTTGCCAATTACAACAATTTGGCGATTGCCGCATGCGTTTGAGCGTAAAAATTTAATTAATGAAAAATTTCCCTTGGGGATTTGTTACAAATATATATATATATATATATATATATAGTATATATATGTTTATATATATATTATTTACATGCATAGCAGATATTACGATTTTTTTTTAGATTTTTTATACCCAGTAATCATAAGCTGAAGCATAATAGTATTTGAACTATAAATCAAAACTCAATATTTGAGGAATCTCAACAGCAGCCGTTCGTATTACTCATTAAATATCTGAGACTGAGAGTACTCAGATTCCGACTATTGAGTATCTCATAGTCTTCCATGCTTAACATTTGCCTTGCTCTGCTAGCATTTTGTTGTTGTTTTTGTGTGTTTGTTTTCTCGACAATAGTGTTGTTGTTTTTTTTTTTTGCTTTTTGTATTTGTTTTGTTTTGTTTTGTTTTTGGCTCTGTGACTTGTTTTCATTTCATGAGAGTGAAAAAGATTTAAAAATTTTTCGTATAATTCGTATTACTTTGTGTGTTCTACAAATACTATAAAAACAAAATATATAGTAGCTAACAGTCAGTTTTTCGGGTTCATTATGCACTCTGCGTGTGCTTCGCTCTGCCTACAAGTGCGTGTGTGTGTGTGTGTGTGTGTGTGTGTGAACAGCCTCATTTTGGAAATGAACTCATTATTCATACGAAATTGCGACTGCAATTCTCTTTGTCACAAATGCATTCGGGAACAAGGTCAAAACAATAAGATTCAGATACATAAATATGAAATTAACATAATTTACAGCTAAGTAATGCTACAGGAGATGCACTGTATACATGAAATGTATGGAATGTATCATATATGCGGTTCAGTCGACTTTAATCTTTTCCCTACCCATTAAATATAATCGAAGATGCATTAAACATCTTAAGAAAAGCAATTCAGGAATCCTCCAACAATCTAAATTTAAATTTTTAACTCAGGATACAGTATCCTATAGATATACTGTGAAAATGTTCTTCCAAAGTCATGGAAATTGTGAAAAAGTAAGGTCTCTGACTGTTAGAAGTGTCTGCTAAGAGAGTTTACAGTAGCTCTGATAATTTAACTCAAATTCAGCGGGTCCTTGCATAAGTTTCCTATGTTCATGATCGATTATCCGAGATTCTTCAGTTTTATAAAACTCATGAAATGTGGAAATCAAGTAGAAAACAGTCTAAGTTCATTAAATTCTAAACTTTGGATACTGTAATCCTAAGATCCTATGATATGATAATAAAATACATTTAAAATTTTAGCCTTAGGATATAGTATTATATATAGCATAGCTTAAGCATTTGTCTACTTTTAATTTTTTTGTATTTCAAACTTTTTTTTTTTTGTCTGCATTTCAAGCAAACAAATAAAAAATAAAAAATAAAAGAAAGAAGCAAATATACAAACAAACAAACAAACAAACAAACAAAAGTTTATCAATTCTGTATTTTGGCAAACACGCTCTCTATAATTACCGTTATAATCGTGTCTGCATTAGAATTTTTGTTGGTTTCAATGTCTTTAATTAAGTTTAATTGCAAGCCAAAAGCTCCAGACATTATTTGCCGTGGCAGTGAAAAAGCTTCGAAGCGAATATAATGGCCGAAATGAAATGGTTTTTAGCCAGAGAAAGTGCGAATAGCAGCTAAAAGCTTTAAGAGGGGCGCGAAAGGGACGTAAAGGAAAGGAAAGGAATGGAAGGGGGAGAAGGAGGAGAAGGAGGATGAGGAGGAGGTGTTCTTATGGCAATTATCCTGCTCTCTCTCTCTCTTTTTCTCTCTCTCTGTCTCTCAATAGCAATAAATAATATTCGCAACGACGTTGTGTCGTTTTTTTTTTTGTTCTTTTCTTAACCAACCTCCACCCCCCTTGGCACTCTCACTCCCCTGCTCCCTTGTTCCCCTACCACTGGCAACAACACCGACACATTTTGCCCGACGCCTCAAATTTTCTTGGCCCAAAGCTATGGCTGAGACGCCGCCAACTTTGACGACTCCGACGCCACCAACACCGCCGAGTGGCAAGCAGCAAGAGGCAAGTGAACTGAGCAGCACATATTGACGCTGCCGCTGCCACTGCCACCGCTGCCACCGCCAACGACAACGACGACCGCGACGTTGTGTGTGGCGTTAAAAAAGATTCAACATGTTCGGTTCATACAATACATTCATTTAATTCGCTTTCTGGCTTTCTGTTTCTGTTTTAGTCAACAACAAAACGCGCAACCATCAACGTCTCCTGGCGATAACACAAAACACACAACTGAAACAATTTGTTTTGTGATTTTATACTAGTGCCACACACACAAATTATTGCCAAGAATACAAATAGAGTTTTTTTTTTTCTGCTTTTCTTTTTTTTTTAAATTCTTCTTCAACTCTTTTTCCCAAAACAAAAAATACAAAAATTTCCCCGAAATTATTTCTTTGAATTTTGCAAATTCAATGTTTCGCGCTTTTCAATCGAATTGAGCAAAATTTATAGATACAGTACGCTCGTGTATTGTGTGTGTGTGTGTGTGTGTGTGTATTCGGAGATCACATCGCTCAAAATTTTATAGCGGTCTCAGATCAAATCAGATCCGATCAGCGGCAGATCTCTCGACAAGTGTGTTTTCATTCGTTCGTTCGTTCGTTCATACGTTTGCCAAAAAAGTTTTAAATATTAAGAATTGAACAGCTGCGATTGCAATTTGTTTCGTTTTTAAATAATACCGGGTAAATATCATTTCAATGGGGTATATTATTTATAAGTTAATATATCCTATATCCTATTAATATGTGAAATATCCTAAATACATATGTAATATATAGAATATTATATAGTATACATGCATAGATCTGATCCTTCAACTCATCTATATCAAAATTATTATTATTTTTATAGCTAGTTATCGGGTATATTGTATAAACTGGCATACTCGCTCATCGCATCGATATTGCAATTAGCTTTGCAATATAGGAATAGTTTCTCCAACACAAACGCTAAAGAGCGATATGGGCCACATATGTTGACACCTTTTCATAAGTATGTGCGTGTCTATGCGTGTCTATACATGTCAGTGTTGGCTGTTAATGTCTACCATATATCTAAATACTAAAGCTACACAAGACACAAAAAAAAATATAAATAAAAAGGAGCACACGCAACTGTAGCAATATTTTTTTTATGCTAAAATATATAGAATAACGGTCACAGGTTCAAACAAAAAAAAAAAATAAAAATAAAAAAAAATGTACATAAATATATACTATAGAAATTTATATACATATTAGATCTGTCTATATAGAAATATATGTAGCAATGAGTGTCTGATTCATGCACAGGTATAGTTTTTTTTTTTTTTTTTTTTCTCAGCTTGTTTTCATTTGTTTTTGGTATTTTTCATGTGATGAATTCTGTGATAAATTGTTGTGTCAAAATAAATTTTTGTTTTCATTTTGTTGTTTGTGACAATTCTGCAAAAAAAAAAAAAACACAAAAAAAAAGCTTGGTAATTTTTTTGCTAAATAAATGTTTGTTTTTTTTTTTTTATTTTTTTTTAAGTAGTTGAATTTATTATTTTTGTTTTATTAATTGCAAATGTAATGATAATTATGTCTGATCTCTTAAGCATAGATATACAGAAGAATTTCATCAAATTAGATCAAAATTTACGGTTTAATTCCGTTAGTCTCATTTGTCTATGTCTACATAAAAATGTTTCTATTCAATTTTTTAAATCTCCTTACATATTGTATATGAAAATGATTTTGAGTATTTGCCAATTAGTTAAAAGATCAATAATAGAAAAAAAAAATTCTTTGCCCAGGAATCAAAGAAATCTTTTTTAGCATATAGGCATATCTTCAAGCAACATTATTATTATTATTATAATATGTTAATATGCTGCTTTCAAACATAGTTTTATAGGGTAGAAAATATATGATGAATATGCATAATCAGTACTCATTAATCTGAAAAATAATGTAAACTATCAAAGAATGTTTATCTTAATTATGATGAAGCTTTGGCACACGATCTATATTTTTATTTATTTTTTTTTTCCTATTATTGTTTATATGATTTTTTTCGCGTATAAATTGTAATAACAATTTTCTTGAAATTTATGATCAAAACTGAAAATAGCAAGAAAAACGAATGTACACATATCTTTGATCGAAAATGTTTTACTCTTGCAAAAATTCTAAAGTCACTCAGAAGATCAATTAATGGCTAATCATTTCTACTGCTGCTATATGATAGAATAGACCGATTTATACCAAAAATGCCTGATATTTCAAAGTATTTTCTAAACTTTAATTTGAAAAGTTTCAACGGAATAGTTTAGAAAGTATAATAGTTTTTTATACAAAAAGTGAATTTTGCATAAATTGTTCCTATGGCAGTTATATGATATAGTCCCATCCGGGATAGTTCCGATTTATGGCCATAGGCAGTATGGTATGCCAAGCTTTAATGAGAAATGTAGAGAGATTTAGATTTGGAATCTGATATTCATGCTGATTAGGAATGTATATACTTTATGATGTCTGCTACGCCTACTTTTGGATGTTAGAAACTCTTTGTCAACATTTTTATAAAAATAGTTTTTATTTTCAATATAAACAAAAAAAAATTTTTCACCAAAGTAGGCCCTAGAAAAAATGAAATTTTTATGACAGTATGTCTCAAACGTTTTCCGTTCAATCAGAATTGTTTTTTCCTCAGATACGTTCAATTGTGTTTTTTAAAACAAAAAAAATACAAAATTTTCTTGAATTTTGTGTTTGAATTTTGGATATACATAAATTGCTGACATAACAAAGATTTAAACGGACAACATCTTAATTGACATTCGAAATGTAATTCGCGCATTTGCATTTGATTGACAGAAAACAGATAATAAGACAATTTACAATTAATTTTGTATTTTTTTTTTTGCAGCTGGATTTCTTGGTAATTTTCTTTCGAAAGGCCTAAAAACAAATCAATTAGTTGTTAATACTGATGAAAAAACGTTAAAACCAATTGCACGACTGAAGGAGCCACGTGACCTTTTCGCCCTGCCTAAGGACAAGGATAATGACTGCTCACAGCAGGCCCCCCGATGGCCCATAGAATGTCAGGTAAGTTTTCATACTATATCTAATAACTATTGGCAAAAGAGTGTCATCTCTAAAAACCATTATAAATATTTCTCAAATTTATTTGATAATTTAAGGTCATCGAAGAGCGCATTACTCACATTCCTTATGTACCGGCACAGCCGGAACCATTGAATGTACCAACGGGCAATGAGCTAAAACCACGTCCAGTTGGTGAGGAGAATGGCATCGTTGTGTTCACTTACTGCCCCATAAGTGCTGTTAATTATGTGAGTAATAATAATATTCTGTTATCCCTACATATAGAGTTAGTTGCGTCGAAAGTTCTTTTAAGCATGCACCGACGGCACAGTTTTTACTCTATGTCGTCTTCCCCTTTAACATTTGGGCGGGGCCACCAAACAGATTTCAAACAGATTATTTTTTGGGTCTGCTTTGGAAATTTCTACAACATGTTGTTGAATTCATGTCTAACTCTAAATTAAACTGACTTTAAAAAATAACCAACCAATCAAAACAGGGTAATCCATGTGCTAATGCCAAAGTAGAGGACAAATCTAGCGAAGATTCGGACGATTCATCGGATTCAAGAAATGATTTTACACCATTCAGTCGTCGAATCGGTTTACAAACATCTGCTAGCAAGGGCCAATTAAATAGTGTCTCAAAAATATTGAATAGACTTGATGATCGCTCTACAAGTAATTCACAAGATGATGATGATGATGACGATGATTATGATTCAAGTTTAATTGATCAGGAGACACGTGAAAAGAATACATTACATCATTTAATTGAGGCAAAAAAGAAACGTTTTGGCTCAGCAGCTCTATTTGGCAACATGGATTCTGCCACTCTTATCAACAACAACAACAACAACAACAACAATAGCAACATCAATAACAGTAATAACAACAGCAATAATAACAGTAAGGCCGAAGGACAAATAACAAACAGTGAAATTGAAGATATATGGAAAAATAATAGCACCGAGTGTCGCCCGGCATCACCAAATTATGTGCTGAGCCAGTTTGGTAAAAAGGTATCGAAAGCAATCATTAAGAAAATGGTCGATCATGAAGAGGAACCACCAATACCTGGCGCCAGCAGTTCATCCTCACATAAGGTACACAACAAATACGCGGTCACCCCATTCAAACTACCCAAAACAAATATCTCACGATTGGAGGTTGCATTTGATCATAATTCTCGTGAATATCAATTACAAAGAGCTAAAGCAGCGCTGCAACGTTGCAATTTATCACTATCGGACGATTATAGGAACAGTAGCGATAGTAGTTTAACAATCAAAAATGAATTATTACGGGTCCACAATGAACATAGCAAGACTGTTGATCGTTTACGTGGCGGTGCTGATAATGAACCAAGTTCAAGTTCATCTTCAATATCGGATACGGATACATTAGTGGGAGTTGAAAGTGAATGCAGATTGGCATGTAAGCGTTATGTATTTCAAATTTCTTTTTGTAGATTTATTGGGGATCATATTCTCCAGGATCGATCGATCAAATCAATGTAGTTTTTAGCTTAGCTTATTTCAAATTGATTTTGTCGTAGTATAGAACTTTTAATCTTAATGTAACTTAACCCTTAGCTGGCGTAGAGAAAATGGAAACGGATTCATTACAAATGCGAGCAATGAGCGTTGCAGCAGCAGTTGCAGCTGTTGCCCGCGGTCGACGTCGTGGCTTTGAACCAAAAGAAACAATCAATGATATTAATATTCCAAAACAAACATCATGCACCAGTAGTAGCACATATAATGTAATTTACAGTGATAAGCATACATCAGATGTTAGTTCAATCGATAGGACAACGACGACAGAAACAACAGCAACACCAACAACATCATCCATTCAATCAAATCAAAATATTTCTCAATCTTATGATATTCCCCAAACACAGTTTAGTCGATCAGCCGTTGGTGGTGCCAAATTTGTGACTAACTGCCATCCAATGAATAATGAGGAATTTGATAGTCTGGAATTTGAGTCACGTTTTGAATCTGGTAATCTTGCAAAAGCCGTACAGATAACGCCCACCTATTATGAGCTATATCTACGTCCTGATCTCTATACAAGCCGTTCAAAGCAATGGTTTTATTTTCGTGTTCGTCGAACTCATCGCAACATGCTTTATCGTTTCTCAATTGTTAATCTGGTTAAATCGGATAGTTTATATAACGATGGCATGCGACCCGTAATGTATTCAGCATTGGGTGCCAAAGAGAAGAACGAGGGATGGCGTAGATGTGGAAATAATATCTCATACTATCGCAACGACGATGAGTAAGTAAAATTTCTATAAAAAAAAAAAAAAAAATCGTAATATTCTTACAAATTGTTGTATATTTTTTTTCTAGCAATACTACTAACAACAACAACGAAGACGATGAGGATAATTCCAGCTATACACTGACATTTACTATTGAATTTGAATACGATGATGATACTGTTTATTTTGCTCATAGCTATCCATACACCTACAGTGATCTACAGGTAATAATAATTCTCTTTATTTACTTCCCATAATATTTATGTAGCTAATTTGCATACAATTTTTTTAGGATTACTTAATGGAAATACAACGTCATCCGGTTAAATCAAAATTCTGTAAATTGCGTTTACTATGTCGCACCTTAGCTGGCAATAATGTTTACTATCTAACGGTAACGGCACCATCCAGTAACGAAGAGAATATGCGAGTAAGTATATCTATAGAAATTAATACCATAGATAATATATGAGAATATATATATTTATAGCGAAAGAAATCAATTGTTGTATCGGCACGTGTACATCCAAGTGAGACACCAGCATCATGGATGATGAAGGGACTCATGGATTTTATAACTGGTGACACAACAGTTGCCAAACGATTACGTCATAAATTTATATTCAAACTGGTGCCGATGTTAAATCCTGATGGTGTCATTGTTGGTAATACACGTAACTCTTTAACTGGCAAAGACTTGAATCGTCAATATCGAACCGTAATACGAGAGACATATCCATCCATTTGGTATACAAAAGCCATGATTAGAAGGTATATGTATAGCATTACATATAGAGTCGTCATATTAAATAAAAATCCTAATATATTTTACAGACTGATTGAGGAATGCGGTGTGGCCATGTACTGTGATATGCACGCACATTCACGCAGACACAACATATTTATATATGGCTGCGAAAATAAACGTAATCCCGAGAAGCGACTGACCGAACAGGTGTTCCCCTTGATGTTGCACAAAAATAGCGCAGATCGGGTAAGTAATAGAGGGGGAATATTCCCCTATAACATTTGATATTGATATATTCCTTATAATTCTAATGTTCTTCTAATTTTCTTGCTTTCCTAGTTCTCATTTGAAAGCTGTAAATTTAAGATACAACGTAGCAAAGAAGGTACCGGACGTATAGTTGTTTGGATGCTGGGCATTACGAATAGCTATACGATTGAGGCATCATTTGGCGGATCATCGTTGGGCTCGCGTAAGGGAACCCATTTCAACACTCAGGTAAATAAGATAATTTCTCTTCAAACACATTCCCATTCTTATCGTATATCTATATATATATAATATCAATATCTACTATTTCCTATATACATACATACATATAATCCT
Source organism: Zaprionus obscuricornis (assembly GCA_037044475.1). NCBI lineage: Eukaryota > Metazoa > Arthropoda > Insecta > Diptera > Drosophilidae > Zaprionus > Zaprionus obscuricornis. Next base: position 22,815 of record JBAMBR010004249.1, on the reverse strand, counting down.
TATGAATGTGTATATATATATATATTTATATATATATATTTGTATGTATATATATATGTGTAATCATTACAGGATTACGAGCACATGGGACGAGCATTTTGTGAGACTTTATTGGACTATTGTGATGAAAATCCGAACAAAGTAAAGCGACATGCTAAGTTATTTAAGCAAATCAAAAAGATAAGAAAACGCGAGAAACGCGAACAGAAAGCATTGAAATTACAAAAAATGGCCGATCAGGGATGTATTATAAGCGACAAGTTGAAAGTGAAACGTTCTGTGGAGAAAAGTGTCTCCTAGGAATGTTATTCACAAATTCAATACAATACCAATACCAACAGCAAAACAACATTACACAACACTACAACAGTACACAGTAGTAAATATAGTTTCAAGATACCAAATTCAGATTCAGATTCAGATACAGTTAAAGTAACAGTAACAGTAACAGTTACAGTTACAGATAATTGCCAGTTAACTGCTTTTTTTTTTTGTCTTTTAAATGTTAAAAAAAAAATGGATAATTTTTACCTTTTGCCATTTTTGCTGTTGTGCTGTTAAAACTCGTAAATAATCTTGTAAATTAACAATCGATCGACACAACAAATTCAACTCAAAAAAAAAAAACTCAAATTTTTATATTTCAATCTCAATAGAAATCGTGAAATATATATATATATATATATATATATATGTATAATATATATTCAATATATATATATTTATATATTTGCATATATAATAATTGCGTTTATCAAAAAAAAAAAAAAAATCTCAAAAAGTTGCCAAAAATCAAAAAGAAAAATTTATGAAATTAATAATTTGAATGCTATCTATCGCCGATCGCTGTTTTTTTATATTTTTGAAAAAAAAATAAATAATTTTTGTTTATAGTAGTAGTAGCAGCGCACCTCTATTATATATGTAATAGATATCACAGCATGCATATATATACTATCTATATGTATATATATTCTTATATCTAATATATATATGTATAATTTATTTGTATTTATTATAACACTCACACAAATTTATATATATATATAGTTTGTATATAAACTTTGATATCTGGATATATGTAGACAGCACAGCACTACGATAAAAAAAAAAAAAAAATGGCAATTTATTATTAATATTATTATGCTTAATTCTAAATATTATTTGTATTATTTATTAAGTTTGAAGCCGTCAATTTTGTAGCTTTTTCTATGGCTTGCAATACACTGTAAAAAGATTTATATATAAAATCAAATAATTTGTCCAAATAAAGCAATTGACGTAGTTTAAAGTAGAGCCTATTATTATTTATCTACATATATCATTTTTATGATTCATATTTCAGTTTGCTTGAAAATAACATTTAAATTTGAATTTTTAATTTTTAATTTTTGATTTTTGATTTTTCAACACATTATTTATCATACATTACTCTTAATTTGTTGTTGCGCTTTTGTTTTCATTGTTTATATTTTTTATTATTTTTATTGTTTCACTAATCCTAATGAATTAACATTTACAATAGATTTTAAATTTACTCAAACAACAGGAAAGACTACGCTCCAAAATAATCGAAAGACTGATGCGCGAAGGTTCAAGCGCTGATGAACCTCTAAATATACCGCTATCCGATTATTCCAGGTATGTGTGCTATATACTTAATCTTACTTTCTATCAAAATTAACTGACTTGGCAAATCTTCTGTAATAATTTTGAAAAATTTCAACACGTTTCTGTTATCTGATGAATTACAAGGATACTCTAAATGTTGGCGTACTGAAAATGATTTTGGGTGCTAACAATCTCACACGACTTTTTTTTTTTAGACACAATTTTTTGCTTAATTTTATTAGACACTTGATAAAAAAAAAAAAATTGACCGAACTACGCAACTGACACTGCAACTATAGTACAAACATATAGTACTATTATCTGTCCGAAAAGTATGCTATTAATTATATAATGGTTTAACTAAGAAAAGTAAAGTGAAAAATAAGTAATGCTCAGTGGCGTACGGGAATAGATTTTGGTGGATAATCCTTTTTAAGGTTTTTTTTTTTTTTTAGACATTTTTGCTTCATATTACCAGTGGGACTATTAGATCATTTGACTTTTTAGATATAATAGATATAGATATTTCCCAAAAAAAAAAAAAAAAAAACACAATTTTTTGGAAAATTATTTTATTGCTCAGCTTGCTAACCAGTTTAATAATATCACGACCCCAAACATCACACATATTAGCGCCAATATCAAACTCTAACACAGCACACGCATCATTTTCGTGTTCTTTATTAACAATCTAGCGATGAGGGCAACTGCAGTTCTAGTTCCGATAATGAAGGCAAACATTCAATAACAGCCTCCGATCTAGAAGGTCCTTGCTGTGCACCAATACGTGCACCGCCCAGTTCGCCAGAAGTTATGCATGAGATTCGCAAGGTAAGTGATTGCATATCAATCATTCTCTCTATCTCTCTCTCTCTATCTCTGTCGCACATACTCACAAAATATGCACAAATAAAAATGTTACGCGCACGCAGTTCCGAGTAAGACGTATGCATAAAGTGATGCATGTTTTGGATCAAATCTATTTCTCACCGGTATTACAACGGAAATTCAAAGCACTAGCACGACTCAAACGTCGTCGTAATCGATTGGGATTGAAAACGACGACACCAAAACGTCAAACTGGTGGCACCAATACCGTAGGACCTAGTTCTCCCGGTGGAAATCTGAATAATGATAAAGTGACTGCCAATGAAATACGTGAACGTCCACAGATAACAACAAGACCACAAAAACCAATAGCCCCTGAATCGGAAAGTTCTGATACTTTATCGTCCGGTTCTGTAACCGATATTAGTAATGAGAGCAAACAAACTGTAAAACAATCGCCACGTAAACGTATCAAGAAAAAGAAGGTTATGCCCATTGAGAAGGGTAAATCGAAAGCATTAAATCGCAAAATGCGCATCGATCGTAACCTACGTCTATGGCTAGCAAATCGACGTATATTTATTTTTCGCCGTAAGAAAGTGCAGGTAAAGTGAAAGCACAGTGCACCGTGCACCTCACACTATATTTTGATTTTTTGATAATTCTTAAAATTGCTTGAATATTTTTTGAATATCATTTGAATATTTTTTTTATTTTTCCTAGAATCGCCGACAACGTTTACGTAATAAACCGATTAAAAAACGCGGCGATGTGGTGCGTACAGCTTTGGATTTACCAACCACCGATCCAGGTTCAGATTTGCATTTCTCAACGGATGACGAAGAACTATCAACTAGTGGAAATATGGGATTTGGTGCAGTTGCACCATTGCGTCATACATTACTCCAAAGTGATCTACAGCGACGTTATATTGAAGAAATTGGCGATATGGTAGTGCAAAAACCTAAAGCAGCTCACATGCCACCTGAACTAATTGTCACAACACCATCAAAATCAATGGGTCCTGGCGGTACCAAAAAATTAGAGGTCTATAAACTAACCCCACGTACAGCACCCGAACAACAAATTGGTGGTGGCAATGTTCAAGTTCATACGCCAGCATCCAATGCACAAGGCACACGACGCACTTACTCCTGGCATAATCTCAATCAGGAAAATAACGCACAAAGTGCTAAGCACAATTTCTATATGCATGATACGAAGCCATCCGTAAAGGTGCAACGACCACCACCTCGACGGTAAGTGTTGCATGCTCTTCAATTTTAAGATGAACGCTAATTAATTTTCTATTTTTTAGTGTTCCCAGTAATTTTATACCAATTGCTCAGCAAAGACATGGAAATGCTGGCACTGCCGATGACTTGCAACTGAAATTATCGTTGAAAAAGAAAATCTGGACGGGTGCCAGTGGTGGTGAACCGGATAATCGTCCTTTAGCATGGTATAAAGGACATCCACATCAGGCTCAGGGACATACTGTTGCCGCTTTTATGGCAGCAGCTACTGCTGGTGGTGGTGGTATACGCAGCGCCGGTGGTGGTGGTGGTGCTGGCGGAGGCGTTGGTAGCGTTACACAACAGCGTAATCCTTATGCCGGCACAAGCACCAATAATAATAACAAGGATGCTTTACCCTCGAGCAGCGGAGCAGCAGGTTTGACGACGTTGCCACCTGCTTATCTTGGCGCACCACGAAGAACACGTAAACTGGAGCAAGTTGATCTGTTCAAGTAAGTTGCCGTATAAAAGTTTGTATAATAATCTGTTGTGTTTTATGATGGTGTATAACAGTTTGTAAGATATGGATATATTACTTTTTTTTATTGACTGGAGGATAGTTTGCATGACAGGTTGTATAACAGTTTGTATAAGTTTGTATGGCAGATTGTATGACAGTTTATATAACAGTTTATATAACAGTTTATATAACAGTTTATATAACAGTTTATATAACAGTTTGTATAACCGTTTATATAACAGTTTATATAACAGTTTGTATAACAGTTTGTATAACCGTTTGTATAACAGTTTGTATAACAGTTTATATAACAATTTGTATAACAGTTTGTATAACAGTTTGTAGGAATGTTTTTAGTACGATTTGTGTATTACTATTTTATATAAGGATTTATATGACAGTTTGTATAACAGTTTTCTATAACTCTACGTGTGAGACTGTCTACCTATATAACAGTTTGTATTATAATTTGTATAACAAAGTTTTAAATAATTATAAATTTGCAGCGCCTGCTCGCAGAAATTGTTGATGTGGCAACAGGAGCACAAGAAATCTCAACCAACACATTCGCGTCTCATGGGTGGCACAAGCGCCAAATTGGACGATGGACAGAATCCAATGCGTGCTGGGAAACCGAAAAAAGTAATGAAAGCAATGACCAGCGCTGGTGCAACAAGCAGTGCTGATGTGCAGCATCTAAGTGTTGCAGCTGGTGGCACCTCTGCTCTTGGCAAGGGTAAACGTAAATCGGGCGTATTAAAACTTTCTGAATCATCGCATCTAATGACAAGATTTTCACGTGGTCGTAGCAGTGCTGGTGCTACAGGATCAGCAAATACTGTTGCAGCGCATCTGCATCATCAGCATCAACATCAACATCAACATCAGCACCAACATCAACATCAACATCAACACCAACATCTGCAGCATCAGCATCATCAGCAGCAGCAGCAACAAAATATGCAACGTTTATTATTTAAGCGTCAACCGAGCAGCGGCTCTGATGCAGTGCATAATAATAATGGAGCTGGAGCCAGCAGTGGCAGTGGTGCTGCTGCTCAATCGTTGCAACAATCTGCAGCACGTGCAACAAATAAATTTAAAACTGGCGGCATCGTTGTAACGGCCGTGCAACAATCGGCAACAACCGGAAATACAACAGGAAATGGAATTGGAGTCTCGAGACGAATGCGTCATGCCGTTGGCGGTGGCATGCAACATCTAAAGAACGGCAGCAGCAACATGACACCATATAACAATGCTAACAATTTAATGCAATTTCGCAACGCAAATAATTCAAATAATTTAATGCCAGGAGGCGGCGGTACAAGTAATAAATCCGCAGCTGCTGCAGCCAGCGGCAGCGGCGGTGGCGGCATAACGCTTGATACGGTCAGCTTAGTGCGTAAAGTGAAAACGAAATTGAAGAAACGTAAAGCTCGCAACTTATCAAATGCCGCAGCAGTACACAAATAATGAAATTCGTTGCTCTGCCTATAAGACATTTATATATCTATATATATATATATATATATATATATATATACGATACTACGCATATACAAATATATATATATATATATATATATATATGTCTATATGGGATATATATGCAATGTAGTGCTGCTCGAAAAGGACAAAAACATAACGCGCATTAAATCGATTCCCGGACATTCCCCTCTCGACACTCCAAAAAAATCCATACTTACTACTAACCTCACCCCCCCCCCCACACACACACACACCATGACATGACTGCTTCACATTTGAGCATATCTATAACTCTTAACGTATTTGTATGTGAAACTCGTTTTTTTTTAACAAAATTTTAGTCAACATATTTTTTTTTTTCTCTCTCGCTCCATAATATTTTTTTTTTGTTTTTCTGTGAATAAGGTTATTATCAAGAAATGAATGAATGATATAGCACCCGTTTATTGGAGAGCTAAACAATATATAAATAATAATCATAATAATAATAATTTATTACCGAAAAAAAACAAAACAAAATAACCAAAATTCATCAAAAAATGAAAAACAATCCAATTTAGGAAAATATAAGCACATTAGTTTAGCTAAATTAATTTGGGGGGCTCGCTTACAGTGTCCCCAAAAGTTTGTGTAGGCATTGTGTAAAATGTACATATATCAAAATAATTACAAAATAAAAAAAATTGTATTAGACAAGTTCAATATGCAAAAACAAAAAATAAATAAAATAAAAACCAAATTAAAATGAAATAGAAAAATTAATATATACATATATTAGTAATTTAATAATAATAATAATAATAATAATAATCTATAATATTTAACAGGTTAAAAACTACAGAAATCAAATATCTTGGTTTTACCTCGTTATCCCTCATCCCCCTCATCATATATCCCGTTTTCTATATATATGAACAAAATTGCAAATAAAAATTATAATTGTTTTTCATCTCTTTCACATTTGCTATTTTACTTTTAATTAGTGCGAAAAATGTCAAAAGTCACTGTTAAGTGCCAAGTGCATGGCATGTTAGGGCAAGGCAGCAGGTCAAGGGGGGTTGGCTGCCACCAGGTGTAGATGGCGCTTTATATACATTATGTGTACTTGAAAACACCGCACGGCATTTTAAGCACACCCGCATAACACACTTCACATACATACACAGGCACATACACACTCACGCATGCATGCATACGCACATTTGTATATGTATGCGTTATCACGCGCAATGCAATAACTGGAGCGAGCGAGCGAGCGAGCGAGCGAGCACACGCAAGAACTTTTAACACTTTTTGTTTTACATTTTCTTTCGTTCTTCTTGTTGTTTTTGCTTTTGGCTTTTTCTTTTCTATATATATGTTTTTTTTTTTCTTTTACATACCCTTCTCGACAACGCAACGCGCGTAACACACTCAACAGTCACCGTATAAAATTGTTATTTAATATTCAATTCAAGTTTCTAATATATTCAATGTGTATGCTCAATGTTGATTTGCAAATAGTAAACAAATGTTGCCTAAATATGACCTCTAAGGATGGCAGTGTGTCACTAAATTTGATCTATCGCTTCCGTATATATATATCGATATATGTATGCTTTTAGCGCCATGCAATTTTGGCACGCACGCAGCTTTCAACTATCAACTGTCATCGATATTTGCGTATTTTTTATTAGTATTTTATTTTTGAGATTCGTAAGTTTTATGATTTTAAAAAATAAATTAAACATAAGTAAATTTATAAATAAAAAAAAAAACTAATAAATAATAATATAAAAAAAAATAAAATAAATTAGTTTTACGAATTTTTCAAGTACAATTAATAATTAATATAAAGTAAATGAAAAATAAAATTAATTAATTAAAAATTTATAATAAATAAATAAAATAAAATAAAAATAAGAATAAAAATATAAATTAAATGAAAAAGTTTTAAGTTTTAAGAATTTTAAGAAAAAAAAAATAAACAAATGTAAATTAAATAAATAAAAACAACATATAAAAAAAGAATAAATAAATAAAATATTAAAAAATAAGTTTATTGAATTAATTAGAATGACAAAAAAAATGAGTAAAAAAACAAGTTTATTAAATGATTAAGAACAAAAAAAATTAAATAAATAAATATAAAATAATTAACAAATAAATTTTATGAATTTTTCAAAATAAAAAATAAATTATATTTAAATTGTGATTATGAATTATTTTTGGGTAAATAATTTTTGCTGCAAATGAAAAACAATAGAAATTTGAATTTTGTCTTGTTTTTTATATATATATATTTTTTTTGTATTATTTTTTATTTTTATTGCATTTATTTTTCATATAGCTGAAGTCATGGGAAATCGGCATGCATTTGGAATGTTGTTAACGATGTTCATTTACTATTAATGCTATATATATATATATAGATATATATATAGATATATATATATATATATATATATAGATATACATATGCAATTATTATTGTTCGATTTATACGCAAAGCTTGAACTTATGCTAAACAAAATTCATACATGTATAATAATAATATAATTGTTTGTATATTTATATATATATATATATATATATATATATATATATATAGCATGCTGTGTATACTGCTTAATTAAATATTGTGTATTATTTCTGGGTCTGTTTTTGTTTTTTTTGTAGTGTTGCAGCTACATACGCTTGCAATTAATTAATTAAATATGTTGATCTTGCATAAGAGGCATTAGAGGCAGGCCATAACTGTATATATGTATATATATATATATATGTATATATAGGTATATGTATAGGTATAGGTATATGTATATAAACTGTAAGTACATACATATGCGTATGTGTGTGTATATATGTATTACATATTGAGGCTGTGAATATATAATCTCTACTATATCAATATATAAATCTTTATATAGACTTTTGACTTTGTCTAGACAGATATATATATATATATATATACATATATAGACAATTTGTTCACATTGCTATATATATATATGTATATATTTTTTAGAGTATATTGGAATAGTATTTATGCTTACACAGACAGACAGACAGACATATATATATATATGCATGTGTAACTGTAACTGTATCTGTATCTGTATCTGTGTATATCTATATCTATTTCTATCTCTGTCGCACAATGTGCTACTTCTACTGCTGCTGCTGTTGGCTTCATCTCAGACATTAACTGCATTTTGCAGTGCTGTCTTATCATCAACAATAATATTGGCAGCCGTTGTCGATGGATTCGAGCTGAGCAATTGTTTGGTCGATGAGCTGGATGAGTAGCTATCACTTGAGCTGCGTGTTGATGCCGAATTACCGCTAACGGGACTGTCTAGCATATCTATAAATTACAACAACAATTATAATTACAATTACAAAATTGAATAGCAGCTAGAAATAAATTTTTCTTTTTACCTGGTAGCGAGCTGACATTATTCATTTTAAGATCAACGGCACTGCAACTGTTGCCTGTTGTGCTGCCCGGTCCAATAATGTTACCCACCGATGTTGATTTCTTGTGCAGATTCGGATTCTTTTTCAATGCGCTGCTAAAGGCAACACTAACACTGCCACCAGCAGTAGTAGTAGCAGTTGCAGCACTTGCACTACCAATTGCTGCAGCAGCAGCAGCAGCATTTGCATTACGATTTGATACTATACCACAACCACTGCATAATGGATCGCCACTTTTTGTACGCTCCACTTGACACAATGGACTTAATATTGTATTTTGTGTATCTTCTGGTGTATAATAATCAGATTCTTCGGCACTTAAATTTGCTGCCAATGAGCCAGAATCTGTTGTATTTGCAGCGCCAGCACTATCGGATAAATCTGGTCGATGTTTTGGTCGCTTCAATGATGAGGCACTTTTACGTGAACTTGAATCTTGGGAGACAGCATCACCAGTTGTAATATTGGCAGCATTACTTACAGCTGCATCACTATGCTCTTTATCCATATCCACATCATCATCATCATCATCAACGCCATCATCATCATCATCATCATCATCGTCATCATCATCATCATCATCATCATCGTCAGGACCTAGACTTGCAACAACTTGTTTCAATGATTTACTTGATGTATTCTTACTACGACTGCCTGGTGATAAGAGTGGCGATAACTTTTCATTCTCACTATCATTATCATCATGATCATGATCATTATGTGCTGTCTCTGTCGTTTGTTTTGATTTCTTAGCATTCTTTGCATACAAATTTGCAACATTATGACGCTCATTAATAATATGCAACTCTTGTTTCTCTGGCGATGTACAATTTAATATTGGCGTTGATGTTGCCTTTGGTGATGTACATGTTGCTGCTGCTCCTGCTGCTGATGCTGCTGCTGATGCTCCAGTTGCTGCAACATTTTGTATTTGTATTTTTTTCGGATCACTTTCAATTTCTACAACGGATAATGTTGAGGTTGCACCACTCGTTGGATTTGTGATAGTGCCAACTTCATTGGTTGTCGTGCATGTGGAGGCATTTTTTTTAATCTTTGGACGACGTTGACTGCTCGATTTAATGGGTGACGTTGGCTTTACATCGCCACTGGTCATGGTAGAGGCAGCAACAGTGACACTATCTGTAACATCATTGTCGCTAGTTCTAAAAACAAAAAAGAAAAAAAAATTAATATTATAATTTAGTTTTTTAATGATATTTTGTATAGCAGCTCACCTGGCACGTGCCACATATTGTGGCGGACCATTTAACGCCTCAATGAGCGAGACAGGTATATAGCCAGGCGGCACATCAATTGGTGCCGTCTCACCAGCAACTGATGTTGGCGTATTCTGATGCAACATATGCGTACTAATACCCTTCTGTACGGCACGTATCTGTAGCAAGGCACGAAATGGTGCACGACATATCGGACAATTATTTGCCTGATAACGTAATGAATCAGCACATGAATTGCATAGACATAAATGACGACATGGTAATATTAATGTATCCCTTGTCTCACTCATACATATAACACATTCACTACCATGATCATCGATCTCTTCATCCAATGATGATTTATTTACTGCCTTATTCTCAATGCCATAAATCTCTTGCAGTAGATAGCATAGACCATCAACGAATATTTTTTGTTTTAATGCACGTAATACATAAGAATTTGTTTCTGGATGATGATCAATCACACAGATTGTTGTATGTGATTGACGGCATTCATCGTTACCTTCTTCGATAACACAATGTATGGCCACCGGATATTGTTCACGTCCAGAATTATAAATGAGATCCTCTTCCGGTATTAATTGTGGATTAAATATATGTGTTGGCTGTGAGAAACATTGATTGATACCCTTCTCATAATGATATGTATCCGATGTTAATGTTAATCCCTCACGTTGTGTCAATGTAACACCACTTGGACTTACATCCTCGGTGCAAAAATAATATATTGTTATTGCACATTTTGCATCAGAATCAAATGTAAATTCAATATTATAACAGCATGTCGGTGGCGGTAATATTGGTTCAATATCACGCACTGTCATATTACATAGTACATTGCCATCGACTTGCTCAATGCTTGGTACACTGCCACCAGCATCACTTGCAGCGGCACTTGCAGCGGCACTTATGGATTTTTTGCTACTTTTTTGTGATATACCATCAATGGCATCAATGGGTTCAATAATGCTATTATCATAGCTATTTTGTTTATTTTTATCATTTGTTGGTATACGTACAAAACGTACTGATTCTTTGCGTATATTGACAAGACTTTTTAATGTTTTTGTTGGCTCATTCGCCTGTGGTGGGGGATAGGGAAAGGCTGTTGGTCGATTACCCAAAAAATTTAGATCGGCATTTTCACCAAATAGATAAGATTCTGGTTGGGGCGTATCGAAACGCTCACCGCCCATTATGAAGTGAGTGCCAAAGAAGTTGCCCATGCGAGGTGGATATTTATAGGCATGATTCGTTGTATGATCTGCTTCCTCGACAGCTGCGTTTTGTCTGCTCACAAAGTTGCCCATTTAATTTCTCTATGTATGTATTTTCTTTAGTTTTCTTTTTGTCTTTGTCTTCGTTTTAGTTTTTTTTGTCAGCTTTTCTTTTTTTGTTTTAATTTTATTTTTTTGTTGCTTTCACCTTTCACCTTGCACTAAATCTTGTTTTGTTATTTTTCTTCTTTTATTTTTTTTTTTCCTTTCATCTACAATTATAACATCTACATTTATGTGTGCGTGTGTGTGTGTGTATTTACGTCTACAATAGCACATAACATATCGATGAACAGCGATAACACAATTATTATAACTAATTCACAATAAGGGCTTTCCATATATGCAAATTACATTTACATTTTCATTTGCACTTTCTCACTGCAAATTGTACAAATATAAACAATAATAATTTGTTAAATTATTTTATTATTTTTAATGCAACTAATTTTTTATATTTATTCTGCGGTGCACAATAATTTCTTTGTCTTTGCTGTATCGATTGGCAAGCAATGAAAGAGAAGCAAAAAATATCGATATATTGTGTTGAAATTGCTTTCGATTTGAGTTGCAGTCATTTTGAATATCGATAGGCAACAGCTGTTGCATGAAACACATCACTGGCGCGCCAATTTGAATTTGAATTTGAATTTGAATTTTAAAATTTAAATTTGAATTTATTCAAATTTATAATTATTATTATTTATTATTTACATTAATTTCAGTATAACTATTTATTGTGACGTCAGCTACGTTTTATTAGTGCATTTTGAAATGATTTTCCATTTTATATATATTTTCTTATTGTCTTACATTTTGTAGTATAATTTCGAGCTGCATCCTGGTGAAAATATTGAATGAAAGTTTAAATATTTATCGCAAACGTGTGTACAAATTGGCATGTATTCAATTTTGTTCAAGTTAATTATTCAGTTATGAATATTGTATGAAAAACCTTGAACGCAGATGTCCTTGTATTTCCGTGTATTCAAAACCTTCTGGCGATCAGCTAAAAGCTTTCTATCAACTACGTGTGCACACGTAACTGTGTGTGTGTGTGTGTGTATTTTGGCTTGTACGTCATAATGCCGACGTAATACAATACGAAACACACAAATTTTCATATATACACGTATTAATAATAAACATCCCCATCGCCTAACTTCAAAATATACACAAACCTTCTCTTTATCCCTCTCTCTCTCTCTCTCTCTCTCGCTCTCTTGCTCTCTCTCGCTTACTTTTTGACTTTGACAGTTAAAGTTAAAGGGCAGGCGAAAGCTCACCATGTGAGAACAGAACATTAACTGAAACACTGAGAAAAGCTTCACTACACTGCGCAGCAAAATAAATGTTAAATGACAATAATTAGGATAATTAATCAAAAAATAAAAAAAAAAATAAAACAAAAAAAAAAATTAACTTTGCAAATATATGAAAAATATATTATATGCGAACATTTGATTTTTAGTTAAAAGTTTGTAGTATATAATTTCTCGATTGTTTGTTAGATTTACGATTAGCAACAGCTATTAAATAGTTAAAACTTATTGAGAATATTGAATGTTTTAGCGCTTTATTAAGTATACGCTAAGTGTCTGATATTGAAAGTGTAATTCAATCAGATGACTATAGAAATGTATGTATGATGATGAATTTCTACGAAAAAAAAAAAAAATAAATAAAATGCAATAAACTAAAAACAAAAAAACAAAAAAAAGATGTATGCAATATTTGTTATTGTTATTTGTTTGTCAAGTTACGTAAATATTCGCCAGATATTCTACCAATATTTAATGCATACATTGAGATACAAATATCATTTACTATTGCCATGACATGCCATATACTATGTATAAATATAAATTCTCATATTAGTTACTTAGTATAAAGTTTTAGTTATTGTGTCGCAGTGTGTAACCAACAAGCAAAGAACAGCAACAACAACAACAACAACAGCGCAACGCAACGCAACGCAGCACAGAGCAGCGCAGCGCAGCGTCGTGTCGTATCGTGTCGCGTAGCGTCGTACGATAGCAGTAAACAGCGCTGCGCTGCGCTGACAGGCAAAAACGTACACAAAGCAAAACGTTAACAGGCAGCAGCTGCTGCTCAGCTTACTCTGCTTGCTCTGCTAACAGCGAAGCAAGCAGCGACGTTACGCTCACAACAGCCTCATCAGTATGTATAAATACTAAAAGCCAGAGGCGGCCGCTTTCATTCTCTTGTAGTGTTTAAAGTGACATGAAAGTGACGACATTGGTGCATTGCAACAAGTCATGTATCAGCATGTCCAATCAAGCCACACAAATCATATTTATGCCAATGGTGAGTGAAGTTCTAATACTATGCTGCAGCAGCAGCAGCTACCTACTACAACAACAACAAAAAAGTGACAGTAGAGCTAACAGCTCAATTTTTATTTCACCTTTTTTTTTGGTTTTTTTTTTGGGTGTTTTCTGTTTTTTTTTTTTCTGTTTTTTTGCAAATTAGTGTGATTAGTGGCCATGCAATATTTAGCCGCATGTTAAGTGGCTAAGCATACAGTGTGTGTATGTGTGTGTTTGTGTGTGACTTTGTGTATGTGTGACCGTGTGTGTGTGAATGACGTGCGACGTCAAAATTGTTGCAGCATGTGACGGCGCTGCTTTGCCCAATTTTACGCTGCTCTCTGCGTGTGTGTGTTTTTTTTTTTTTAAGTTATCATAAAAATGTCGCTCTATGTACAACATAAATATATGTTAGTGTGTTTGTGTGTGTGCAGAGCAAAGCCAACAAAATGTAGTGTAAGGCCCACTGTAAGGCCGACAGGGCCATTGAGACGTTTAGCGCCTTGCATTGCATGCGCATGCGTTAAACCATCGAAAATAACGGCCAAATATTTGGCGGGGCGAATTCAACTGCATTAAACACACACACACACAAATATACTTACATATACACGCATACAAGCGCAAGCATAAATGAAAATGCATTCACTGTATGTGAACAGTTGAACGAACAGCTGTTTTCAGCGGCCCACAAATTTGCTGAGAGCAGAGAAGAGAAGAGAAGAGCACAGCGAAAGCTTCTTGCAATTGCAACTGGTCACAGGGCCACCACCGGCAAGTGAACAAGTGTGTGAATTGTGGGAATAGTTAAAAACAGCAACAACAACAATAACTGCGCTGCTGTTGCCGCTGCTGTTGTTCTGCTGCTGCTGCTTCTGCTTCTGCTGCTGCTGATTTGCATTTCTTTTGCTTTTTGATTCCTGCTTAAAAGCACAACGCGACGACAATCAATGAAAAATACCGGTGCATTAAAGCGAAAGGCGTTTGCCTGCATATATATGTATGTGTGTCTGTGTGTGTGTGTGTGTGTGAATGTATATATATCGTTTTGTATACGATATGCGTGTAGTATATCGTATATCGTTTATCGTAATTATGCCGAGATTACACTGCATTTCAATGCATTACAGCGGCTTTAGTCGTCAGCTCAAAGCTTTGCTTATGTCTGTGTGTATGTGTGTGTGCACACACACATATATACATATACTTACACACACATACATATGCATATACATATACATATAGACTTGAGCTATTACGCAACAGTTAAACGTATGTACATATGTGCGTACAAATAATGCTAGCCAAAACTGTACCCAAAAAAAAAGAAAAAAACAAAGCAAGAATCAAAGTGAGAACAGTTTGAGAACAATTGAAAGTCGTAAGGACGCTTTGACTGCTGCTGCTTACAAATTTCATATGCAATTTCAAAGCAAGCAAAACAAAAAAAAAAGAAGAGAGAAAAATAAATGAATGAATTGCGCGCACTGTATGTGTATGTATGTGTTTGTGTGTGTGTATGTTTATAGTTAAGTACACATGCACCTAATTATGACTGCTCTGCTTGTCAATCAACACTTTCATTATACATTTTCGCCACATTCGGTAGCGTTTTGTGGTTTCATTATTATTTTTTCTATACATTTCTTATGCAGTCAACGGTAACTTCAGAATAGCAAGAGTCGGCATTAAATTACCTCACACACACACACACACACACACATATATACAGCGTTGGCATAAGCGTAAGATGATATGCTGCAAAAATAATAAATAAATAATAATAAAAAAAAAAAAACCGCAAATCGAAATCTATTGAAAATTACAAAAAATTCAAATTTGAGATCTAATTATATTTGTACAGTTACATATGTATGTATATCTGGCAAATTGTTAGTCACATGCAAGTTTTTTTTATTTTTATACTCAGTATTCCCATAGATTGCAAAGCTTATAATAATTTTGTAAAGTATGCCATGCCCATAAGTAGGCGTAACTGAGGCTTAGACTCAACAGTCGCTTCTAGCATGTTCTTTTGTCCTAAAATCCAACAGAAACTTTTGTAGAATCATCTTAATTTAAGAAAAATGAAATAGGATCTAAGGATATCCATCTGGAACTCAGCGACTATATGTGATTTGTTGCAAAATATTTGCACTAGTTGCAGGCAGTTGAAATGCAGTTTGGATATTTCCCATACCCCTCAGCGCCTGCAGAAAACGTAAATAAACCTATAAAACAGTCAGCTAGCTAGATGCATTTATAAGCTGCACTAATTTCTAGAGGCACTATGAAAATTTAATGCCGATTGGTTTATAAATGTGAAAGTTATGCAAGTTTTAATATTCTAGGGTACCGGGTATTACACAGTCGAGCACATTCGATTTTCGCTTTGTTTGTACTATTAATGAGGCAACTAAAAATAAATAAAGTCTGTATATTTTTTTCATATATAATATATAATTTTTTGTTATATGTTTTTTTTATAGTCAAATTACTTAGCAAAAAAAAAAACGTTAGAAAAACGCCGAATGCGTAAATAATTTTAGAGTTTTGTAATTTGTTTGTTTTTTTTTTTGGAATTTTGTTATTTATGTATATTATTTATTTGTGTTGTAGTTTATCTACCGTTGCTTTTTTCACCCGCACATATTTTTAGCTACTTTTCTTATTTGCATAGCTCAACGATTTTTAGCTATTTTTCTTCTTCTTGTTTTTTGTTATCGTTTGTTTTTGTCGCAGGACCTTGAAGTGACACTTTTGTTATTGTCTTATCTCTTTACCTCTTCTTCTTCCTCTCTCTTCTTCTCTCTCTCTCTT
This sequence comes from Zaprionus obscuricornis, assembly GCA_037044475.1. Taxonomy (NCBI): domain Eukaryota; kingdom Metazoa; phylum Arthropoda; class Insecta; order Diptera; family Drosophilidae; genus Zaprionus; species Zaprionus obscuricornis. The sequence continues at coordinate 5,997 of JBAMBR010004249.1, read as the reverse complement.
CCTCTCTTACACTCTTCACATTGTTTTGCGCTCACAAATATGCTATAACTTTCGATTCCTCACTGATTTACACACACACACACATAGACACACATATACAGACACACACACACACCCACACTTAGACAGCGCTAAGCATTTTTGCCGGCATGCGGCATACGGCGCGCTGCGTAGAGCATCTTCATCGTTTCAATTAAATTAGAGTGTACGTGAGAGAGAGAGAGAGAACGTGCGGCCTACGCAAAATATCAATGACAAAACGCACAGTGACGGCGGGAGGAAGGTGGGTGGCAGAGGTTGAACATTGAGGGCAGTTAGCTGTCAGTGAAAGTGAGCAAAGTTTTGGAACAATTTTTTTTTTTTTTTTATTTTTTCGGCCTTACTTGCACAATGCCCGATGTCCTGGCAAGGACACAACGTACAACGCATGCGTTAAGCGAAAGCTTTTAGCATATTAAACACAAGCAGCAGCCAATATATATATATATATATACACATATATGTGTGTGTGTGTGTGTATGTGTGTAATTCTATTACATTCTTGTACTTAGCTATAGCTATGCGCCGCAGGTTTCTATTTCTCTGTGTCTATACTCACACACACACACACACACACATACACAAACAAGCAGGAATACATATACAATAGCAACGTCACAAGTAGCCGGCATTAATGGCTTTTGTGGGGCCGGGCATGCCATAAAAACAGGTGGCCGAGCTATAGTCCAGGCTCTTGCCTCCGTAAAGCACTTTTAATGCATAAACTAAGCATATATACTACGCATATATATATATATATATATATATATATATATATATGTACATACATATATGTATATGTACATTCATATGTATATAAATTAAGTTTATTGTGTGTGCGCGCCACGTGTAGCCTTATTCACAGCAGCTAATGGCAGCAGTCGCAGTCGCAGTCCTAGCCGCTGTCGTACTCTCTCTCTGCCGCTGCCTTTGCCTTTGCCTTTGCCGTTGTCACAGCCTGTGCCTTCGCCTTCGCCGCTCTCACTTCTTTTGCTTTTGCCTTCGTCGCTCATTCTGCCGCTACTGCTGCTCTCTCTCTCTCCCATTTTTTCTTCCTTGGCTGCTGCCTTTGCCGCTCTCTCTGCCGCTGCCTTTGTCTTTGCCTTTGCTACGTCAGCTCTATGGCTGCTGTTCACTGTACACAGTAGCTTCATCTCGCTCTAGCCGCAGAATGATATGAAAATTTTGTATTTTGTAATTTGGTGAACAAACAAGGCAATGTTTTATTTTTATCACTTGACACGCGTCGAAACAAGGATAAGATTAAAAAATCACAGTACGCGACTTCAATTGAAACGTTTTTTGTTTTTTTTTTTTTTGTTTTTAAAGCCTGCTGTCTCACTCACATGCAATGAATAAATAAATACACATACACACTCACACACACACACACATACATATAGAAAGTGCTTAGCTGACGTCTTCAGAAACTAGTTCATATGCTAATTTTATAAATAGCAAAAAAAATAAAATAAAAAATAAAAATGAAAAAAAATATATATATGTATATATAAAAAATTGTAGATATATTTTAGATATGTATATAATAAGATATATGTATATCTTATCTATATAATATTATAAAAAAAAAAACAAATGCAAAATATCCTTTGCCAACTTTTAGGCTCATCGCTTGAATTAAAAATTAATTAATTTCTATGTTAATCAGACGCACGCGTTGCACGCTGCAAAAATTATTCAAATGCGTTTCTAATTAATTCAATTAAAAAATTTCTAAAAAACAAAAAAAAAAAAGAAAAATAGAATAGAATAGAAAACAAATAAAATTGTGTGAATTGTTTGACACACATATATACATATATATAGAGAGAAAGAGAGAGAAACAGAGGGAGACGCATATACACATACATATAGATTTATTTATTAAAGCCAAACAATATGCCACGGCAAGGAATATTGAGGCCTGTGACGAGCCCCTAAAATATATTTTCAGCTCCTTCTCATTTCCATTGTATACGTAGCTTTTATCTGTTTGTGTGTGTGTGTATGTCTGTATGTATGTGTGTGTGTGTGTGTATGTTTATGTGTTTGTGCTTTTGTTTTTCTTTCGTGCTCAAAACGTGTCGTACTTTTGCTTCTCTATATGTATGTGTATATGTATGTGTGTGTGTGTGTCTGTGTGTGTGTGTGTTTGTTTGTTTGTGTTTGTGTAAGTTCAACGCCTCGTTGGCAGCTGGCAACTCTTCGATTGTGTTTCAATTCCTCATTCCGCCAGCATTAAATAAAAAGAAAAGCACGCGCTGTCCCTTCCCTTTCCCCTTTCCATCATCCCGTTGGCGTACTCTCAAACAATTTGCTTTCGTGCTCTAGACTCTTCGACAATCTATTTATAGTTGTTGTTCCTAACTGTTCGCCGCATCATACTCTCCGCATTTGCTCTCCTTTCTCTCTCGCTCTCTCATACGCACAGATACACGATATTTGGCGTCCAGCGAATCAATTCCCAACATTAAGTTTGCATGAGACGCAAAACAAACGATTGAGAACAAAAAAATTAAAAAAAAAAATAAAATAAATAAATAAAAATACATGTCCGTGTGTGAGTGTTTGTGTGTGTGTGTGAGAGTGTTTGTGTGAGCTGTGCAGGTTTTCAGCTGTTGTGAGAAATGTAGGAACATCTGCAACGGTTCCGCAAGGAATAAAAAATGCGTGGGAGAATGAGAATTTACAATTGATATTTGAAATTAAAATTGTATTGAAATCAATTTACAAATTGATTTACTTTTTCTCACACACACTATATACTCTACATATCTGATAATACCTATAAATAAATATAAATAATAAATATTTAAATTGATTATTGTTTTGTTTACTTGTGTTTTGTCAACTTTCTATTATCGTTATTAAGCGAGTAAAAGGCATAAATATATATACATACATGTAAAAATATAGTATATACTATACATATATATTCTTGTTCAACATCAACAGAATTTTCAACGAAATATTTCAAACTCATTTTGAACTTGTCGCAATAAAAGTTGATATATGTAGATATTTCTTGCTGCCATAAGTACTATAGAAATCTGTACTAGTCTATAAGTAGAGCAATATAATATCAAGTTGTCATAGGTAAGATCAGTCAAAAATTGAATTCTTATACCACATTTTTCTGCAGTTATCAAACTCATTTTTATAGCATTTAGGTTTCTTATAGTGCTGCATATATTTTCAAAATTTAAGACTAGTTACGGCACTATAACATATATGTAGTTCTTATAGGAAAGATCGCTTGAAAATTGCAATTTTTAAAAGAGAAACTTGTTTTTTTTTTCTGCAGTTTTCCAGTTCAAACGTAAAACATTTTAATTTTTCACTTACACAAAGTGTTTTGCCAAGTTTCCCAATAAATCGGAACATTATATCATATAGTATGATCCATAACTGATCGCTTAAGAGTGTATAAAATCTTTGGCATAACAAATATTTATTTTTATTTTCTTGCAGCTTTTTTTTTTTTTTTTTTTTAAATGTCAAATTCATTTTTCTGTTTTCCCCCATTTCTATTTTGCACTCGCAGCGAGAAAAACAAAAAAAAAAAAAAAAAAAAATGTTCAATTTATCATTTGATAGACGAACGAGCCGTAAATTGCTTTCGCAGCAAATGAATTTATCGCTTTGTAATTATTATGGTCGATCATTAGCGTCAGCGTACCAGGCAGTCATACAATCGTATAGCCATAGAGCGTCATCAATTGTCTGGCAAGGGCGTGGACTGTTGCGGGGGTGAGTGCGCCCCTCTTCCCCCCCCTTACCCCTTGTCTTCCTACTGTTTTTTGATGTGCCATAGGGAGGCAAGGGTGACTGACAGGCCCTGTGGCATGATAATGTCTATGTGTGTGTCTCTTGCGCTATAAAGTTAGCAACGCGTCACGAGTCAAATAAAAATCAATTGACTTAAATTGAAACACGCATTGACTGCAAAAAAAATAATAACAACAACAACAACAACAAAAAATAAAGACGAAAATTTAAAAAGTAGACAATTTTCTATCTTTGGACAAAGAGATAAATAATAAATGATTTGCTATAAATGCTTGTCGCTTGCCATAAAAGCAGAAAAAAATTAATAAAGAAAAAAATAAAACAAAATTTAAAAGTTGTAAGTGCAAATTAATTGTGTCATTAAACTAATAAATTAATAAATGTTTTATAGCAAGTGTATTAATTTTTATGGCAACTTATTAAATGGTGAATTGGACACAAAAAAAAAATATTTCGAAAATTTTCTATCATTACCCAATGATTTTTGCTATATACGCTTGAGTATAAGTTTCAATTTGATAATTTGCTATAAAAACTATATAAAAATTACATTTAAAAATTGATTTAATAAATTTCAAAATAAAAAAAATCACAAAACAAAATTTTAAAGCATTAAGTGCAAATTAATTGACTTATTAAAATAATAAATGAATAACTTTTTATAGCAAGTGTATTAGGTTTTATGGCAACTTATTAAATCATCATTTTCATTAATTTAAATTGCGCAAAAATGATTTTTGCCAAATCATTTAACAATTTGAAGTCTGACCTTGACTTAACACTCAATTTAGATTTACGCTATATGTATTTCTAGCTAGTAATTAGTCCAAAAACTATTATAACTAACTATAATAACTATTATAATAACAGGTTGCAGTATTTTATGTAGAATGTTACGAAAACAGAAAATAAAAAAAAAAAAAAAAAACATTGAAAACTGAAAGTTAAAGACTTAAGCATACATAGATTTTATTATATAGTTCGCGCCACAGAATTAAGTATTTTCTTAAGAATTAAGTTAATTTACTTAAATTTAGGTAGCTGGCGTTACAAAAATGGCGTCTCCAAGAAATACGACTAATAGTTTTGCATTTCAACCCCATTTTTAGCTTGCAATATGCGCATTTATTTGCATATATGTCTGTATATATATATATCTGTATGTATATATATATTTGTATATACATATATATATCTATATGTTTACTTGACATTGACTTTGAAACTGCACTGGAGGTTGTCATATTCTTACGTTTCACATTTCTCCTGCTCATAGCCTGCTGGGGGAGAGCGCCTGCGTCTTGTGCCTTGTGAATGATGATGATGATGATGATGATGGGAATGTAAAGCAAGAGCTGGGGGGAAAAACTCTTTAAGTAGTTTAAGATGTATAGCATGTAGACATATGTACATACGCTTGTTAATTGTACTACTATATAGATATATACACATATATGTATGTATGTATAAGCGACAAGTGAGAAGCGACAAGTAATAACAAAAATTGCTACAACAAAACAAACGATACATTTCAATTAAGAAGCAAAAACAACAACAACAACAACAACAACAACTAAGAAAACATTTCGACAGCATCCAATAACCAAACCGCGGGGACAAACGCAACAAAACGAAACGATCAAACGACCAAATAACCAAATGGACCGGACCGGACCCGACCGGACCGAGCAAAGAGTCAGGCGATCAGAAAGATTGCCAGCAGATTCTATATGATGGTCTGACGCAAATTGTATATATATATATATGTATATATATGTATGCATGTGTGTGTGTGTCTGTGTGTGTATGTAAGAGAGTGAATGAGCATCTACATATACATCAGACACATACATACATACATACATATGTATGTACATATATTCATATACATATTAAAAAGCACGCAAAGTAAAAAATCGAAACGAAATCGGAAACGTTTCAAAGTGACATAGAAATACATACATATGTATATTTATGATATATGTATATATATCTAAAATATACTTATACATATATATGACATATACATACATACAATGCACGCTCGATAAAATGAATTAATTAAAATTAAATTAATTTACAGTCTATGCGACAAACAATGAAAGTGAAGCACAAAAAAAAAAAAAAAAAATAATGAAAAAAAAAATACATTCAAATATAGAACAATCT
>JBAMBR010004248.1:0-11818 GCA_037044475.1 Zaprionus obscuricornis | reverse complement strand
GTAAATATTCGCCAGATATTCTACCAATATTTAATGCATACATTGAGATACAAATATCATTTACAAATATTGCCATGACATGCCATATACTATGTATAAATATAAATTCTCATATTAGTTACTTAGTATAAAGTTTTAGTTATTGTGTCGCAGTGTGTAACCAACAAGCAAAGAACAACAAAAACAACAACAACATCCCAACGCAACGCAGCACAGAGCAGCGCAGCGCAGCGTCGTGTCGTATCGTGTCGCGTAGCGTCGTACGATAGCAGTAAACAGCGCTGCGCTGCGCTGACAGGCAAAAACGTACACAAAGCAAAACGTTAACAGGCAGCAGCTGCTGCTCAGCTTACTCTGCTTGCTCTGCTAACAGCGAAGCAAGCAGCGACGTTACGCTCACAACAGCCTCATCAGTATGTATAAATACTAAAAGCCAGAGGCGGCCGCTTTCATTCTCTTGTAGTGTTTAAAGTGACATGAAAGTGACGACATTGGTGCATTGCAACAAGTCATGTATCAGCATGTCCAATCAAGCCACACAAATCATATTTATGCCAATGGTGAGTGAAGTTCTAATACTATGCTGCAGCAGCAGCAGCTACCTACTACAACAACAACAAAAAAGTGACAGTAGAGCTAACAGCTCAATTTTTATTTCACCTTTTTTTTTGGTTTTTTTTTGGGTGTTTTCTGTTTTTTTTTTCTGTTTTTTTGCAAATTAGTGTGATTAGTGGCCATGCAATATTTAGCCGCATGTTAAGTGGCTAAGCATACAGTGTGTGTGTGTGTGTGTGTGTGTATGTGTGACCGTGTGTGTGTGAATGACGTGCGACGTCAAAATTGTTGCAGCATGTGACGGCGCTGCTTTGCCCAATTTTACGCTGCTCTCTGCGTGTGTGTGTGTGTTTTTTTTTTAAGTTATCATAAAAATGTCTCTCTATGTACAACATAAATATATGTTAGTGTGTTTGTGTGTGTGCAGAGCAAAGCCAACAAAATGTAGTGTAAGGCCCACTGTAAGGCCGACAGGGCCATTGAGACGTTTAGCGCCTTGCATTGCATGCGCATGCGTTAAACCATCGAAAATAACGGCCAAATATTTGGCGGGGCGAATTCAACTGCATTAAACACACACACACACAAATATACTTACATATACACGCATACAAGCGCAAGCATAAATGAAAATGCATTCACTGTATGTGAACAGTTGAACGAACAGCTGTTTTCAGCGGCCCACAAATTTGCTGAGAGCAGAGAAGAGAAGAGCACAGCGAAAGCTTCTTGCAATTGCAACTGGTCACAGGGCCACCACCGGCAAGTGAACAAGTGTGTGAATTGTGGGAATAGTTAAAAACAGCAACAACAACAATAACTGCGCTGCTGTTGCCGCTGCTGTTGTTCTGCTGCTGCTGCTTCTGCTGCTGCTGATTTGCATTTCTTTTGCTTTTTGATTCCTGCTTAAAAGCACAACGCGACGACAATCAATGAAAAATACCGGTGCATTAAAGCGAAAGGCGTTTGCCTGCATATATGTATATGTATGTGTGTCTGTGTGTGTGTGTGTGAATGTATATATATCGTTTTGTATACGATATGCGTGTAGTATATCGTATATCGTTTATCGTAATTATGCCGAGATTACACTGCATTTCAATGCATTACAGCGGCTTTAGTCGTCAGCTTAAAGCTTTGCTTATGGCTGTGTGTATGTGTGTGTGCACTCACACATATATACATATACTTACACACACATACATATGCATATACATATACATATAGACTTGAGCTATTACGCAACAGTTAAACGTATGTACATATGTGCGTACAAATAATGCTAGCCAAAACTGTACCCAAAAAAAAAGAAAAAAACAAAGCAAGAATCAAAGTGAGAACAGTTTGAGAACAATTGAAAGTCGTAAGGACGCTTCGACTGCTGCTGCTTACAAATTTCATATGCAATTTCAAAGCAAGCAAACAAAAAAAAAAAAGAAGAGAGAAAAATAAATGAATGAATTGCGCGCACTGTATGTGTATGTATGTATGTGTGTGTGTGTGTGTGTATGTTTATAGTTAAGTACACATGCACCTAATTATGACTGCTCTGCTTGTCAATCAACACTTTCATTATACATTTTCGCCACATTCGGTAGCGTTTTGTGGTTTCATTATTATTTTTTCTATACATTTCTTATGCAGTCAACGGTAACTTCAGAATAGCAAGAGGCGGCATTAAATTACCTCACACACACACACACACACATATATATACAGCGTTGGCATAAGCGTAAGATGATATGCTGCAAAAATAATAAATAAATAATAATAAAAAAAAAAAAACCGCAAATCGAAATCTATTGAAAATTACAAACAATTCAAATTTGAGATCTAATTATATTTGTACAGTTACATATGTATGTATGTATATCTGGCAAATTGTTAGTCACATGCAAGTTTTTTTTTATTTTTATACTCAGTATTCCCATAGATTGCAAAGCTTATAATAATTTTGTATAGTATGCCATGCCCATAAGTAGGCGTAACTGAGGCTTAGACTCAACAGTCGCTTCTAGCAAGTTCTTTTGTCCTAAAATCCAACAGAAACTTTTATAGAATCATCTTAATTTAAGAAAAATGAAATAGGATCTAAGGATATCCATCTGGAACTCAGCGACTATATGTGATAGCGCATTCAAATTTTTTGCAAATTATTTACATTAGTTGCAGGCAGTTGAAACGTAGTTTGGATATTTCCCATACCCCTCAGCGCCTGCAGAAAACGTAAATAAACCTATAAAACAGTCAGCTAGCTAGATGAATTTTGTAACATTGTATAAGCTGCACTAATTTCTAGAGGCACTGTGAAAATTTAATGCCGATTGGTTTATCAATGTGAAAGTTATGCAAGTTTTAATATTCTAGGGTACCGGGTATTACACAGTCGAGCACATTCGATTTTCGCTTTGTTTGTACTATTAACGAGGCAACTAAAAATAAATAAAGTCTGTATATTTTTTTCATATATAATATATAATTTTTTGTTATGTTTTTTTGTATAGTCAAATTACTTAGCAAAAAAAAACGTTAGAAAAACGCCGAATGCGTAAATAATTTTAGAGTTTTGTAATTTGTTTGTTTTTTTTTTTGGAATTTTGTTATTTATGTACATATATTATTTATTTGTGTTGTAGTTTATCTACCGTTGCTTTTTTCACCCGCACATATTTTTAGCTACTTTTCTTATTTGCATAGCTCAACGATTTTTAGCTATTTTTCTTCTTCTTGTTTTTTGTTATCGTTTGTTTTTGTCGCAGGACCTTGAAGTGACACTTTTGTTATTGTCTTATCTCTTTACCTCTTCTTCTTCATCTCTCTTCTTCTCTCTCTCTCTCTTCCTCTCTTACACTCTTCACATTGTTTTGCGCTCACAAATATGCTATAACTTTCGATTCCTCACTGATTTACACACACACACACACATAGACACATATATACAGACACACACACACACCCACACTTAGACAGCGGTAAGCATTTTTGCCGGCATGCGGCATACGGCGCGCTGCGTAGAGCATCTTCATCGTTTCAATTAAATTAGAGTGTACGTGAGAGAGAGAGAGAGAGAGAGAGAGAACGTGCGGCCTACGCAAAATATCAATGACAAAGCGCACAGTGGCGGCGGGAGGAAGGGGGGTGGCAGAGGTTGAACATTGAGGCCAGTTAGCTGTCAGTGAAAGTGAGCAAAGTTTTGGAACAATTTTTTTATTTTTTTTTGTTTTTTCGGCCTTACTTGCACAATGCCCGATGTCCTGGCAAGGACACAACGTACAACGCATGCGTTAAGCGAAAGCTTTTAGCATATTAAACACAAGCAGCAGCCATATATATATATATATATATATGTATACACATATATGTGTGTGTGTGTGTATGTGTGTAATTCTATTACATTCTTGTACTTAGCTATAGCTATGCGCCGCAGGTTTCTATTTCTCTGTGTCTATACTCACACACACACACACACACACACATACATACACACACAAGCACGCATACATATACAATAGCAACGTCACAAGTAGCCGGCATTAATGGCTTTTGTGGGCCGGGCATGCCATAAAAACAGGTGGCCGAGCTATAGTCCAGGCTCTTGCCTCCGTAAAGCACTTTTAATGCATAAACTAAGCATATATACTACGCATATATATATATATATATATATATATATATATATGTACATACATATATGTATATGTACATTCATATGTATATAAATTAAGTTTATTGTGTGTGCGCGCCACGTGTAGCCTTATTCACAGCAGCTAATGGCAGCAGTCTCAGTCGCAGTCCTAGCCGCTGTCGTACTCTCTCTCTGCCGCTGCCTTTGGCTTTGCCTTTGCCGTTGTCACTGCCTGTGCCTTCGCCTTCGCCGCTCTCACTTCTTTTGCTTTTGCCTTCGTCGCTCATTCTGCCGCTACTGCTGCTCTCTCTCTCCCATTTTTTTCTTCCTTGGCTGCTGCCTTTGCCGCTCTCTCTGCCGCTGCCTTTGTCTTTGCCTTTGCTACGTCAGCTCTATGGCTGCTGTTCACTGTACACAGTAGCTTCATCTCGCTCTAGCCGCAGAATGATATGAAAATTTTGTATTTTGTAATTTGGTGAACAAACAAGGCAATGTTTTATTTTTATCACTTGACACGCGTCGAAACAAGGATAAGATTAAAAAATCACAGTACGCGACTTCAATTGAAATGTTTTTTGTTTTTTTTTTTTTTGTTTTTAAAGCCTGCTGTCTCACTCACATGCAATGAATAAATAAAATACACATACACACTCACACACACACACACACACACACATACATATAGAAAGTGCTTAGCTGACGTCTTCAGAAACTAGTTCATATGCTAATTTTATAAATAGCAAATAAAAATAAAATAAAAAATAAAAATGAAAAAAAATATACATATATATAAAAAATTGTAGATATATTTTAGATATGTATATACTAAGATATATGTATATCTTATCTATATAATATTATAAAAAAAAAAAAAACAAATGCAAAATATCCTTTGCCAACTTTTAGGCTCATCGCTTGAATTAAAAATTAATTAATTTCTATGTTAATCAGACGCACGCGTTGCACGCTGCAAAAATTATTCAAATGCGTTTCTAATTAATTCAATTAAAAAATTTCTAAAAAACAAAAAAAAAAAGAAGAAAAATAGAATAGAATAGAAAACAAATAAAATTGTGTGAATTGTTTGACACACATATATACATATATATAGAGAAAAAGAGAGAGAAACAGAGGGAGACGCATATACACATACATATAGATTTATTTATTAAAGCCAAACAATATGCCACGGCAAGGAATATTGAGGCCTGTGACGAGCCCCTAAAATATATTTTCAGCTCCTTCTCATTTCCATTGTATACGTAGCTTTTATCTGTTTGTGTGTGTGTATGCCTGTATGTATGTGTGTGTGTGTGTATGTTTATGTGTTTGTGCTTTTGTTTTTCTTTCGTGCTCAAAACGTGTCGTACTTTTGCTTCTCTATATGTATGTGTATATGTATGTGTGTGTGTGTCTGTGTGTGTGTGTGTTTGTTTGTTTGTGTTTGTGTAAGTTCAACGCCTCGTTGGCAGCTGGCAACTCTTCGATTGTGTTTCAATTCCTCATTCCGCCAGCATTAAATAAAAAGAAAAGCACGCGCTGTCCCTTCCCTTTCCCCTTTCCATCATCCCGTTGGCGTACTCTCAAACAATTTGCTTTCGTGCTCTAGACTCTTCGACAATCTATTTATAGTTGTTGTTCCTAACTGTTCGCCGCATCATACTCTCCGCATTTGCTCTCCTTTCTCTCTCGCTCTCTCATACGCACAGATACACGCGCGCGCTTTTTTATTTGGCGTCCAGCGAATCAATTCCCAACATTAAGTTTGCATGAGACGCAAAACAAACGATTGAGAACAAAAAAATTAAAAAAAAAAATAAAATAAATAAATAAAAATACATGTCTCTGTGTGTGTGTCTGTGTGTGTGAGTGTTTGTGTGTGTGTGAGCTGTGCAAGTTTTCAGCTGTTGTGAGAAATGTAGGAACATCTGCAACGGTTCCGCAAGGAATAAAAAATGCGTGGGAGAATGAGAATTTACAATTGATATTTGAAATAAAAATTGTATTGAAATCAATTTAAAAATTGATTTATTTTTTCTCACACACACTATATACTCTACATATCTGATAATACCTATAAATAAATATAAATAATAAATATTTAAATTGATTATTGTTTTGTTTACTTGTGTTTTGTCAACTTTCTATTATCGTTATTAAGCGAGTAAAAGGCATAAATATTTATATATATATATATATATATATGTAAAAATATAGTATATACTATACATATATATTCTTGTTCAACATCAACAAACATTTTCAGCGAAATATTTGAAACTCATTTTGAACTTGTCGCAATAAAAGTTGATATAGATATTTCTTGCTGTCATAAGCACTATATAAATCTGAACTAGTCTATAAGTAGAGCAATATAACATCAAGTTGTCATAAGTAAGATCAGTCAAAAATTGAATTCTTATACCACATTTTTCTGCAGTTATCAAACTCATTTTTATAGCATTTAGGTTTCTTATAGTGCTGCATATATTTTGCAAAATTTAAGACAAGTTACGGCACTATAACATATATGTAGTTCTTATAGGAAAGATCGCTTGAAAATTGCAATTTTTAAAAGAGAAACTTGTTTTTTTTTTCTGCAGTTTTCCAGTTCAAACGTAAAACATTTTAATTTTTCACTTACACAAAGTGTTTTGCCAAGTTTCCCAATAAATCGGAACATTATAACATATAGTATGATCCATAACTGATCGCTTAAGAGTGTATAAAATCTTTGGCATAACAAATATTTATTTTTATTTTCTTGCAGCTTTTTTTTTTGAAATGTCAAATTCATTTTTCTGTTTTCCCCCATTTCTATTTTGCACTCGCAGCGAGAAAAACAAAAAAAAAAAAAAAAAAAAATGTTCAATTTATCATTTGATAGACGAACGAGCCGTAAATTGCTTTCGCAGCAAATGAATTTATCGCTTTGTAATTATTATGGTCGATCATTAGCGTCAGCGTACCAGGCAGTCATACAATCGTATAGCCATAGAGCGTCATCAATTGTCTGGCAAGGGCGTGGACTGTTGCGGGGGTGAGTGCGCCCCTCTTCCCCCCCCCCCCCCTTACCCCTTGTCTTCCTACTGTTTTTTGATGTGCCATAGGGAGGCAAGGGTGACTGACAGGCCCTGTGGCATGATAATGTCTATGTGTGTGTCTCTTGCGCTATAAAGTTAGCAACGCGTCACGAGTCAAATAAAAATCAATTGACTTAAATTGAAACACGCATTGACTGCAAAAAAAAATAATAATAACAACAACAACAACAAAAAATAAAGACGAAAATTTAAAAAGTAGACAATTTTCTATCTTTGGACAAAGAGATAAATAATAAATGATTTGCTATAAATGCTTGTCGCTTGCCATAAAAGCAGAAAAAAATTAATAAAGAAAAAAAAAAATAAAACAAAATTTAAAAGTTGTAAGTGCAAATTAATTGTGTCATTAAACTAATCAATTAATAAATGTTTTATAGCAAGTGTATTAATTTTTATGGCAATTTATTAAATTATGAATTGGACACAAAAAAAAAAAAAATATTTCGAAAATTTTCTATCATTAAACAATGATTTTTGCTATATAGGTACGCTTGAGTATAAGTTTTATAGCAAGTGTATTAATTTTTATGGCAACTCATTAAATTCTGAATTGAAAACAAAAAAAAAAATATTTCGAAAATTTTCTATCATTAGACAATGATTTGCTATATATGCTTGAGTATAAGTTTTATAGCAAGTGCATTAATTTTTATGGCAACTTATTAAATGGTGAATTGGACACAAAAAAAAAATATTTCGAAAATTTTCTATCATTAAACAATGATTTTTGCTATATAGGTATGCTTGAGTATAAGTTTCAATTTGATAATTTGCTATAAAAACTATATAAAAATTACATTTAAAAATTGATTTAATAAATTTCAAAATAAAAAAAAAATCACAAAACAAAATTTTAAAGCATTAAGTGCAAATTAATTGACTTATTAAAATAATAAATGAATAACTTTTTATAGCAAGTGTATTCATTTGTATGGCAACTCATTAAATTGTGAATTGGACAAAAAAAAATAAATATTTCGTAAATTTTCTATCATTAGACAATGATTTTTGCTATATATGCTTGAGTATAAGTTTTATAGCAAGTGCATTAATTTTTATGGCAACTCATTAAATTATGAATTGGACACAAAAAAAAATACTTCGAAAATTTTCTATCATTACACAATGATTTTTGCTATATACGCTTGAGTATAAGTTTCAATTTGATAATTTGCTATAAAAACTATATAAAAATTACATTTAAAAATTGATTTAATAAATTTCAAAATAAAAAAAAAATCACAAAACAAAATTTTTAAGCATTAAGTGCAAATTAATTGACTTATTAAAATAATAAATGAATAACTTTTTATAGCAAGTGTATTAGGTTTTTATGGCAACTTATTAAATCATCATTTTCATTCATTTAAATTGCGCAAAAATGATTTTTGCCAAATCATTTAACACTTTGAAGTCTGACCTTGACTTAACACTTAATTTAGATTTACGTTATATGTATTTCTAGCTAGTAATTAGTCCAAAAAAAAAAAAAAAGCTTTCCCGTAACTATTATAATAACAGGTTGCAGTATTTTATGTAGAATGTTACGAAAACAGAAAAGAAAAAAAAAAAAAAACATTGAAAACTGAAAGTTAAAGACTTAAGCATACATAGATCTTATTATATAGTTCGCGCCACAGATTTAAGTATTTTCTTAAGAATTAAGTTAATTTACTTAAATTTAGGTAGCTGGCGTTACAAAAATGGCGTCTCCAAGAAATACAACTAATAGTTTTGCATTTCAACCCCATTTTTAGCTTGCAATATGCGCATTTATTTGCATATATGTCTGTATATATATATCTGTATATATATATATATATCTATATGTTTACTTGACATTGACTTTGAAACTGCACTGGAGGTTGTTATATTCTTACGTTTCACATTTCTCCTGCTCATAGCCTGCTGGGGGAGAGCGCCTGCGTCTTGTGCCTTGTGAATGATGATGATGATGATGATGATGGGAATGTAAAGCAAGCGCTGGGGGGGAAAAACTCTTTAAGTAGTTTAAGATGTATAGCATGTAGACATACATACGCTTGTTAATTGTACTACTATATAGATATATACACATATATGTATGTATGTATAAGCGACAAGTGAGAAGCGACAAGTAATAACAAAAATTGCTACAACAAAACAAACGATACATTTCAATTAAGAAGCAAAAACAACAACAACAACAACAACTAAGAAAACATTTCGACAGCATCCAATAACCAAACCGCGGGGACAAACGCAGCAAAACGAAACGATCAAACGACCAAATAACCAAATGGACCGGACCGGACCCGACCGGACCGAGCAAAGAGTCAGGCGATCAGAAAGATTGCCAGCAGATTCTATATGATGGTCTGACGCAAATTGTACATATATATATATGTATATATATGTATGCATGTGTGTGTGTGTGTGTATGTAAGAGAGTGAATGAGCATCTACATATACATCAGACACATACATACATACATACATATGTATGTACATATATTCATATACATATTAAAAAGCACGCAAAGTAAAAAATCGAAACGAAATCGGAAACGTTTCAAAGTGACATAGAAATACATACATATGTATATTTATGATATATGTATATATATCTAAAATATACTTATACATATATATGACATATACATACATACAATGCACGCTCGATAAAATGAATTAATTAAAATTAAATTAATTTACAGTCTATGCGACAAACAATGAAAGTGAAGCACAAAAAAAAAAAAAAAAAATAATGAAAAAAAAAATACATTCAAATATAGAACAATCTAATCCATTATATAAACCAGACAATTTATAGCGAGCTTCTGTCAGTCATCGCCCTACGAAAAGAAGAATAAAATTTACAATATAATTTTGATAATCCAAAAGAAAATGAATAAGTAAAAAAATCTGCTATAATTTTTGTATCTTCTCTTAGCTATAATGCAAATGCAAGATCCAGGATGCAGGACTCCAAAACTTTTTGTAATTTATAGCGAGCTTCTCTCAGTCATCGCACTTTGAGAATGTGAATAAAATTATAATATCATTCGAAAGAAAATGAATAAGTAAAAAAATCTGCTATAATTTTTGTATCTTCTCTTAGCTATAATGCAAATTCAGGATGCAGGATGCAGGACTCCAAAACTTTTTGTAATTTATAGCGAGCTTCTCTCAGTCATCGCACTTTGAGAATGTGAATAAAATTATAATATCATTCGTAAAGAAAATGAATAAGAAAAAAGTCTGCTATAATTTTTGTATCTTCTCTTAGCTATAATGCAAATGTAAGATGCAGGATGCAGGACTTCAAAACTGTTTTGAAAGCTCATACATAAAGAATTTGACAACAATTGGATAATTGCATGATCGGAGAGTCTTTTTCTTTGAAAGATTTCAATTTTTTCATGTTTTCACTATCAACAATATTTACACAGTATCTGTTAGTCGTTCATTTATAATATTTCCGAGCTAATTGTTGTGTTTATAAACTATTCACAGTGAAATCAACAAAATGATCTATCTTCTAGCTACACCCTCATAATTAATAGATCAGTTCAACTGTCTTTAGTGAAGCAAATAAAAATTGTAGAATAAACAGTCTGTAAATTCAATTGGCAAACTCGACTATAAGATACTCTGTACACTGCTAACACTATCTTGTTTGCACTGTATGGAAAAATAATATTCAACATTTTTTATTCAACATGAATAAAAATGAATAGAAATTTCTTAATATTTTATAGTTATAATTTATAGTAAAGTTTGTAGTACAGGGTGCCCCTGCGTACAACATTTGTTTGAGCTTTGAGTAATGAATAATATTTAATATTTGATATTAAATATTAATAAAAATGTATAGAAATTTCTTAAAATTTTAAAGTTATATTTTATAGTACAATTTATAGCACAGGGTGTCCCTGTAATATATAGAAAATTTGTTTAATCTTTGTCCAATAAATAAAATCCAATATTAAATATTAATAAAAATGTATAGTAATTTCTTAATAATTTATAGCTAAAATTTATAGTACAGGGTGCTCTTTAAATACATATTTGTAAGATTTGTTTGGCTAATATTGGGCGCCACCAAAAATACAAACAATAGAAAAAAAAGAAAAAAATTTGACAAGTTTTAATAATTTATTTTCGACCTTGACGAAATGCCAAATTAAACTTAAGGCTAAATGTAAATGGCTAATACAGTTAACACGTATACGTCGTGTATACAGACACGGACAGCAAGAGAGAGAGAGAAAGAAACATACATGAATAATGAAAATGAATTTCAATCGGTTTAAAACCTTATAAAAACTATGCAATCATTGAAAAGAAAATTACATTTTTATTTTTATTTTTATTTTTTTTGCGCTTCTCTTAAATTTTGTTATAGTTTTAACTGTTGTTTTTACTACGTAGTGCAAAGGCATATTAGATTGTTGGAATATACATATGTATGTATATATAATCATCATGTGTCTCTCTATCATAAAAATTGTTCTTGTTCTTGTTGTTGTTGTTGTTGTTCGGGTATAACATA
>JBAMBR010004246.1:0-14934 GCA_037044475.1 Zaprionus obscuricornis | reverse complement strand
AAAAAGAAATTTTATAATTTTTTTTGTTTTACTAATTATGTTATAATATATTATATAATACCATCGAAAAGGCATAGCCATGTTGGAATACTATATCTATAGTTGTCAGCAAGAAGAAAACTATAAGCGAAAGCTATAGACAACATATAGCATACAAAACATAATCCATGAAGATTTCGTAGTTTTGGTATCCAAAGATATAAGAAACTTGTTATCAATAGCAAAATAATTGAAATAATGCGGACTGTTGAGAAGTAAAAAAAAAAAATTATAAAAAATATATATATTAGAATTTCAATCTGATTCGATCTACTTGAATATAATAACAATATATACTCACATGTATGCTGTACCTCATAGCTGTTATGATCCGTAACCAAGCATGTGGTTACAGCATACATGTGAGTATATATTGTTATTATATTCAAGTAGATCGAATCAGATTGAAATTCTAATATATATATTTTTTATAATTTTTTTTTTTTACTTCTCAACAGTCCGGATTATTTCAATTATTTTGCTATTGATAACAAGTTTCTTATATCTTTGGATACCAAAACTACGAAATCTTCATGGATTATGTTTTGTATGCTATATGTTGTCTATAGCTTTCGCTTATAGTTTTCTTCTTGCTGACAACTATAGATATAGTATTCCAACATGGCTATGCCTTTTCGATGGTATTATATAATATATTATAACATAATTAGTAAAACAAAAAAAATTATAAAATTTCTTTTTACTTTATTAAGGATACTTTGGTTATTTTGCTGTTATTGCTGCCTTCCTCTGGTTAACTGTCATCGCCTTTGATCTGTGGAAAAGTTTTCGTGTTAGCAATTTTAATAATCGATCACCAAAATATTGGTTTACCATTTATAGCACATATGCCTGGGGCTTAGCTCTATTGCTAACTATTTTGGTGATTATTCTCGATATTATTCTCGAGGATTCACTCTGGCAACCTGGCATTGGACTTTACTATTGCTGGATTAACAGTGAGTTTATGCAGGATTATTGTCTTATAATTTTAATTAATATAATAACTTTTATTTAATTATAGCTATGACCTGGCAATCGATGATTTATTTTCATGGAATTATGGCATTGCAAATAATTTTCAATACAACAATGTTCACTCTAACGGTAAATTCTTCAAAAAATGAGAATAACAAATGTAACGCAACTAATTATGCAGTTGAAACCAGTCTACAGTCGAATATTTTTGATAAAGCTCTTAATTGCATTTTTTCGATAAGGTTTTCTTTACTTAATTTTTGATTATGTTGAATGTTATTTGCAATAGTATGGGTAAGCATATGTTTGTAGTATTATAAAGAAAGGGAAGTATGGCTTCTAAAATTGAAACATGAACAAATGTATCTATGATACTCAGATATATAGAAAAGTAAATTCCTTTAAGTAATTATCAGATCGACACGACTGTTGACATTAATAAGAATACACATATAATTATATATATAGATTTATATATATATTTATGCATATATGTAATTGGTATTTGCCATGCCTTCTCCTATTTAAATACTATTATTTTATGATATTCATATTTTTGTTATTTAATTTTGTAGGCAATGCGCATTGTTAAAATAAAGAGTGAATTGAAGGAAATGACGCCACATGAGCAACGTGAGAATACACACAAAAATCGTAAACAAACGTAAATATTTATACATATATATTATAATAATAAAAAATGAATATAATTATAATTTAATATTAACTTATAAATATGTATTTTACAGTTTCACCTTATTTTTACGTCTATTTGTAATTATGGGCGTTACTTGGATTTTTGAAGTTATTTCTTATTTGGTGCAGGATAATAAGGCACTGTCCGCAATCTATACTATCTTCGATTATATCAACTGTGCTCAAGGAATTATAATTTTTATATTATTTGTATTAAAGAAAAGCGTTTTAAAATTGACTTTGAATCGGTAAGTTTTTACTATTAGTTGAATGAATATGAATATTATTTAAAATTACAATTGGGTTTTCTACTCCTTAACCATTTGTAATGGTAAAGTATCCGAGGTGTAGATAACGTAACTGATGACAATAGTGAAGAAGAAATTGCGCTCCAAGAAAGGAATATCAATTCAAATAAAATTGGTCCAAATATTTTGAATTAGGTAAAAATTTCAAATCATTTGTGTTTTTTTTTTTTTGGCATTCGGGTTTTTGTGTTTCATCTTTGCACTAATTGTTAATTTGTGTATTTTTTTGCACTGTTGCATTGTTAATTTTGTTCTATTACTATTATATAATTTGCAGTATATAATGGCTTTATTTATCTATCTGTCTCTATTATATAATATGGTGTTCGTTATATCCTAATATATAGTGCATGGTGTTTTGTCTATGTTTATTAATAATAATAATTATCATTGATGAATATATATTATAGTATATAATAATTATTGGAATATTATCATATCTTTCAGATGGAATCCCAGTAAAATGAAATCTCGCAAGTATACCATGTCCTCATATCGAACATCCAAAATAAGTTATTCTACAAGGAATTATTATCCGAAAGTCTCGATACGCAGTGATATAGTAGCGACATAAATACATCTACATCTACTAACGCTTTATATATACCCGGGGAAAAATGGCATTATACTTACACCTTTTTGTAAAAAATTTTCAACTGACGCATTATCCTTAACTTGTAATACTTTTATAATTCAAGCAGCTAACTACTAATTTTTATAAACATATTAAGCAACGGACGAAGTTGAAATAAAATAAATAAATAAATATAACGACTAACATAAATCGCTCTGTATCCTTTACGTTTATATTCAATCCAAATATTAATCGAATTATTTCAAATTTCTACATTCAACTCATTTTTTCAGCATAAGAGGATACTCAATGTCCGCTTAAGGAAAGTGTCTGCTAATTAGATAAGAAATTACTTTGGAAAAGGATACAGAGTATATTTATTACTTTCGCATCCGTGCTTTGCCTTCTATGCTTTTCTTACTTCTAAATCCTTTTTGTTTATATTCAATCATTTTTTTATAATTATTACCATTAACATATACAATGTATATCAGTACTAATTATAAATAAAATGAAAAAATTGATATTTTGATATATGATATATGTATTTATTTAATATTTTATAAGACAAGTGAATTCTGATACAATAATGTAATAAAACTTTAAAGTATAGGCATATGATTATACAGTTTTTAAATTGTATATTCGTATATATTTATTTAATGTTTTATTGCATCTTTTCAACAATTTTAATTTATTAACAGTACAAAGCATTGGATTTCTTTACAACATGCACGTTTAAGAACAAAAATCGAAAGCTTTTGTTGAATTAATAATATAAAATCAATGAATTTTACATAAAAGCCGAATAAAATTCGTTTCAATTATCAGTTTGAACTGAAGATGTGCTTAGCAAAGTCTTATCAAAAAATGAAAATCACTTTATTTTTGGCATGCCTGGTTATCTTTGTAGCCTGTACGCAGGCTCAACGTGACCGTAATCGTTGCAATGGCAGCATTGAACCACGTAAGTTTTTTTTTTAAATTAAAACAAAATTTTTTATTTTGATTATCTAATTGATGAACATTATAGAAACACGTAAGAACTGTGTTGGCGGTCGTAATGAAGGAATTCGAGGAAGAAGCTGCGCAAGGAATGCTAATAACAGAATGTGGTATTACAACGCCCAGACTCGTGAATGTCTTACGATGAGATTTTTGGGCTGTGGTGGAAATCTTAATCGTTATTGCACTCTTTCAGAGTGTCGTGCCAGATGCATTCGTAGAGGTTCAGGCGAGGAGTAAATTATTATAAGTTTATCAAAAAACAAAAATGATTCAATAAAAACAATTTACACAGCAATTAAATGTGTTATTCATTTATTATATTTTTATTCGAATTTAGGCTTAATTTTTCTTATTAAATTAAGGCTCAATATGTGTATTATACACATACGTATCTATTTATAAACACATGGACAATGTTGGAATATAGCAACTTGCCGGGAGCAATAAACTTTAAAATTTATAATTAACGACACTTGAAGACTGAATATAAATTTCTTTTATAGATAGAAAATATGTAGTCCTAAAATGCATGCTCATAAATAAAGTTATTCTAATAAAGTATCACTGAAAATTTATTTAAAACCTAGAATGAAATATATATATGGTACATTTAAGTCGCTTAAAAATAAATACGTTTAAAAATAAACTCTAAGAGCTACGTCTGTTAATGTTATTATTTTTTTATTTATGCAATAAATTTTATTTTAAATTTTAATTGGATTTTCTACTAGAACCTTACGTTTTAATTTATCAGAGATGTTAAAAAATTGAAACTGATGAAGAAATTGAGATGAAGAGAAGGAATTGGATAAATTAATTTGGAAAATATTGATTTAAATATTTGGATTTAAGTAATTTTTATTTTATATCATTTATATTTCTAATATTTATTTACCTTTAAACAAAAGGTTAATTTCAATATTTTTTATAATTTATTTTCTCATTGTTATGTCAACCAAATTATGTTTTCATTATATCATCGTATAAAACTACCTTAAGGTAATTTATTATATTATAATAGATAATTGTAATGTACAATTTTATTATATCCAATTTTATTATTATAAATGTGAATATATTTATAAATTATTAAAATTTATAATGGAATTTGTTTAATAATTGTTTACTTTAGCGTTCCAGAAATAACTATTTTTCGTGTAGTAACAGACGTGTAGACAGACTAGATTTTTTTTATAATTTATTTATAGATTTATGTACACACTTTTCTCTATATGTAAATTGATTGTTAAGTTAACAATACTATCAAAAGGTATAGTATATATATATAGTATATACGAGCATGGTACATATGTATATATACTTTTAATACATTTTTAATATTTAGGTCAATTTTGTATTCAATAAGTGATAAAAGAAAATAGCAGACAACTTTTTATCACGTCTTGAGACAGGTGTTATACAAACAATGAAATGAAGTAGATGAATTTAGTATAAAAGTCGATGAAAATTCATTGCTTAATCAGTTCGAACTGAATTATATTTTACAAGTTCCTTTAAAAATGAAAATCACTCTATTCTTGGTATGCTTGGTCATCTTTGTGGCCTGTACTCAGGGTCAACGTGAACGTAACCGTTGCAATGGCAGCATTGAACCATGTAAGTATTTTAAAAATTTATATAAACACATAAAAAATTTTATTAATTATATTTTACAATTTTATATTAAGCATCACGTAAAAACTGTTCAGGCGGTCGTAACGAAGGACGTGGTGGTCGCAATTGCACTAGGAATTCCAATCCAAGGATGTGGTATTACAATGAAAGGTCTCGTCAATGCGTTCGTATGAGATATTTAGGCTGTGGTGGAAACCGCAATCGTTATTGCAGTCTTGATGAATGTCGTGCTAGATGCGTTCGTAGAACCTCCCCAACTGCTGCTCCTACTGATGCACCAGAAGAGTAAATCCATGAAAAACGAAATATAAATGGCAGCCAATGTTAATGATGCAAATAAAAATTATTATTTAAACAGCAATAATTGAAAACTATAAATATGCATTTCATTTTCTTTTTACATATTATATTTAATTAGTTTCTTGTTTTCGTCATAAATATATGATTTCAGAATTCTCATCCTTAAAAATGATAAATTTCCATACATTAATTCGTATCATATAATTAAGTTCACAACTTTGTTTCATTAGCTAATGAATTTTTTTTTAGTTTTCTACTGAGTTTCTTCACAAAATATATAAAAATAACAAAAGTATAAAAATTGGAAAGTAACCCTAAAAATAGTTCAGCGTACCGAGGTGACTAGTAATAGTAAATCTATTTTGTTACAGTTGCTATTATAAATTAGTTTGACATAAATAACAGCTGCTGTTAAATAATTTCCAATGCCAAAATTACTATATAAGTTGCGGTATCAACTGCTGCAACATTAGTTGAAACAAAGCCGCGTTCTACTAACTTCTATTTTAAATATGAAATTCTTATTAATTTGTATATGTTTGGAACTCTGTTTGATATACACTTGGGGCTACAAATACAAAGAATGTTTCGGTTTACCTGGTAAAAAAAAAAAAATGTCATTGTTATGTCATCATATCATATAATTACATACATTACTGTAATATGTTTTACAGCTCGTAAGGATTGTGAAGGAGGTAAAGATATTGGAAATGAGAAATGGTCATCCTGTTCTTTTAATGCCAATTCAGAAATGTGGTATTACAGTAATAAAACATTCTCCTGTTGGTCCATGCCATACTTTGGCTGCGATGGTAATAACAATCGACATTGCACCGAGGGGGACTGTGTCAATTTTTGCCTGTCAGACAATTGAGAATATTTCTATAAATTAAATCAATATCAATTGTTAATAAATGAAAATAATATATATATATATATTATATTATATTTTTTTTGGATAACACAAACAGACTTCTACCTAAAGATTATTTACTTTAAACATTTTTTTTTTAATTATTTATTGCTTAACATCTGCAACTAAACTTAACTACAGGTATATAAACGTCATAATGAACTGATTTTACTCACATCTTGTCTAACACTTTCTATGAACTATATTCAAAGTTAACAATGCATCGGAACACCTCGTAAGTGCTTGTTATAGAACACTTTTCACTTGCTTAATGTTTTTCATCCTTGAATAATAAAATTCATTCCCAATGCTTATTATTCATATTGCAAAATGGACAAGTAACAATATCATGTGGCATTACGAGCTAAGAAGAGCAACCTGTAAGAGTCTATATTTCAGGGGTTTGAGTGGCAAGACTAATCGTTATTGCTCTCAAAGAGATTGCTTAAAAAAAATACGTTAAAAATCATGTAAAAGAAATAAAGCGGAGAGTAATTAGTGTTTAGTTAATCAAATTGAAATGCTATATCAATTATTTCACTTGTTGCGGTCTGTTATATTTTCCTATCTGCTGCAAACTTTAACACAGTTGAGAGAATGTTAAAATTAACAGAATTCTGTAAACGTTAGCTTACAAATTATTGACCTCCCATCGAAATATCCAAAAATTTGAACTTAGTCAGTTGTCTGAAGTCTTTGAGAAAACACAGAAGAATAGAACAAAACATAACATTATTTTATATATATAAATATATCTATGCATTGAACAACAATTAAAAATAAATAAAAAAAACACAAATTAAAATAGTAGAAAAGTGTTAAACTGAAATATCAAAGATAACATGATATAAATATATATAAATATTTAGACAATAATTTTGCTTAGCGCCGCGTGATACAAGTATTATGTGTTATTGTTTTTTTTTTTGAAAATGGAAAATATTCGTAGTAAACTAAGGTATATATGTGCATTAAATATCTAATATATATATATATATATAAGTGCATTTGTATAGAATTATAGAAACAATTTGATAATTCAAGTTTAAATGTAGCCATGTGGCTTCCAGATAACAGAATTGATAGATTTTTATTTAAGCATAAACATATTGTAGGCGTTGTTAGCTCTATTCTATCACATTGTGTGAAGATACAATACGACATATCTCAGCTGTCTAATGTACCATATAAATTTGACAGTGTGCAAATTTTTATTAGGCATCTGTTGAATATGTTTTGCATCTTTTATGGCGCTTCTATTTAATATAAATTATTATACACTTTGAAATTCGAAGAAATGTTTATTGTTATTATTTTTTTAATCAACTTTAATGGGCAAGAATAACATGTTAAATTCTTTTCTTGTTAATCATATTATATTATTTTTGCATTTTTCTTTTTTTTTTATAATCTCATTCATAGTATACTTATAGACTTATAGAAAGGGTATATTATTTTTATACGAAAGTCATAGTCTTTTAGAGAAAGTTCCTAAAATCTATATTTCTGCTAAAAGCATTAAATTATTATCATAAAAGAAATGTTACAATGTTACGGTTACAATTATAGTAAATTAAGGCAATTAAACTGTTAGTACATGAGTACACACCCAACAATTAAATTTGTATTGTTGGTTTAGTGAATGATTAGTGCTTTAGTGCGCCTTCGAGGAAGTTATGTTTAATGTTTTAACTATGATAATCATCATTTTTGTTTCTAACCGAACTTGAGATAACGCGAACAGTATTTCGCATTTCCTATGCTTTCTAAAGTTTCTTAGGGTTTCATTTCATTTTTAATTATTCTGAATAAATTGTGTTTCATTAGATTAGTATCTGTATTTCAAGTTGAACATTTTATTTACGTAAATAAAATATAAAAAAAATATTTTTTGTTCTCTTTTATATTAGAAACGTGCAAATTTTGAAAGAAATCAAGAAACATTTCATCTATATCATCTGTGTCATTCCTTTGATTGCATATCTAATATTACAATATTCAGTTAGTAAGGATTACAGTTATTCCAATGATGAATATTTCGAATCGGTTAATTTAACAGGTCAAACAAGTAATTCAAATGGTTCCTACACATATAATGGAACTCTCATACCAAGTGAGAACATTAAGACCTACGAATATTCCTATCAAACTTTATATGATTATGTTAAAGTTGCATCACATCAACGAGGCAGAATTTGTGACATAAAGCCTTGCATTAATTTTTGTTGTTCCTGGAAACAGATCCGTAAAAATGGTACATGTCAGAATGACACAAGTACAACGTATCTCTGGCCGGATCCAATGATTCCAATTACTATGAATGATGGAACCAAAGAATTTGTTAATATTTTTGATCACTTTGTGGTACAAGCATTTAAGCCTTGTAAAAGAATGTCACCATGGCAACCCGAGCTAACCTCAAATGATAATTATACTCTTTATGCGAATGGTACAGTTTATCGTATGGATATAGATATGATTCTACCAAAAAATGAATACTGTCTGACAAACACATTGGCCAATGATTCTGATCTGTATTACACTATTAATCCGGCATTCTGTAATTATGATAATCAAAATGATGTAACAAACATCAATGGTTACGGTAAGCATACGTCAAATAGTTTTAAAGCTTATTTTTTTTATACCCTGTACCTATTGAAAATGTTAGATTAACTTTAGGCAAATATACCTAACAGGCAGACCACATTCTTGCTCAGGAGCAATAGCGGAGTTGGCCATATACATCTATTTGCCCGTCCGTCTGTTTTAACGCAAAACCAAATACGGCCAAAAGAGATTGAACCTTCTAATAACTCAATCTTCTACAGACTTCTAATTTTGAAGGGGACTTCTAAGCATCAATATTAAGTAGTCCTGAAAAAATGGAATCAATTTCTTAACAAAGAAACAAAGTTACTCGACAATTAATTTTTATGAAAAATGAGATTGTCGATGAGGTGGCTAGAGGGCGCCAATTATTTGATGTAGCTTCATTTTATTTAAGGGTACAGGGTATTTTACTGTGAGGTACACCCAACTGTAGCTTTTCCTACTTGTTTACTTTACTCTTTTTTTTTACTTTCAGCAATGCTCTTCACAATACCATTTATGATACTTACAATTGTAGTGCATTTATTCATTCCGAAATTGCGTAATAATTATGGAATGTCCTTGGTCTGTTATATGCTGGGACTAACAATTGGTTACTCTATACTATGCTATATGATAATAATAAATAATATATATGTCACAAGTCCATATTGTAAGGTGCTCGGTTATACGGCCTATTTCTTCTTTATATCCGCATTCTTTTGGTTGAATGTCGTTTGTTTTGATGTGTGGCAGAAAATAAAGGACCTAACTAGTCGTAAAGGTATAAAACGTTTTATTTTCTATTCCCTATATGCTTGGGGATCATCTTTGGCTTTGCTTATCTTCACATTCGCAATTGATAAGTATGCTGATTGGCCCGATAATCTAAAGCCTGGCATTGGAAGAGATATGTATTGTTGGCTGGACATGAACAATTGGTCGGCTATGATATATTTTTATGGACCCATTCTTATTATCAATATAGCGAATATTATTATGTTTATAATGACGGCTTTTGGGATTCATAGCGTAAAGAGGGATATAGATCGCTTTTATCGTAGAGATTATAATAGACAACCCTTAAACGATGCAAAATCCAAGTAAGTTATGTGCATTATTAACAATTATTGTTCATAAATTAGAATTAAACATTATTTTAGTTTCGTGCGACTCTGGCGAATTTTTCTAATCATGGGGTTGACTTGGTCCTTAGACATTATATCATATCTAGTAGGAAGCACCAGTTCAAAATTTGGTTTTATCTTTCATTTAACAAATTTGTGTAACCTTTTTCAAGGTTTTCTTCTATTTCTATTCATTGTGCTTAAAAAAGAAGTAAAGCAACTAATATTACGAGGGTAAGTTTTTGGAATTTTCATAATTGTTAAGGGTTAATAATATATTTCTATTTATATTTCTATTAGAGTCTTCTCCAAAAGGGAAAATAACTCGGGGACAAGGATTACAGGAGCTGAACGCGTAAATAAAGTACGATCGCTTTTAAATAATACACAACTAACATCTACTTAAACGGAGGTAAAAATTAAAAGATAAAGTAAAAATAAAAAAAAATATATATATATATATAGGAATACTTCTAGCAAGTATATATATATATATATAAAGTATTGCACTTCCTATATTGATGAAAAGTAAATATGAAAAGTACAAAAACAAAGTTAAGAAGCACGTACAGACATATTTTATCTTAGCTGATTAAGACTATATAAACTTTACTATAATTAATATTTTTACCTATGCTTAGTTCCTCTAAAATTCAACATTAACTAGAAACATAAACAAATTACCAAAGAAATAAATGTCTATTTATATATGTATATGTGTATTTAAATTGAACTTTGATTATTCCTTTAACTAATTCTATGCTAAATTTTAAGGAGCGTCACATTTTTTTTTTTTTTCGATTACTTCTCTCTGTCACGCTGTGCGTGTTGTAATTTATTAAACTTGCCCCATGCTGGGCGTACATAACTTTTGTCAATATCAAATAATTGTATGCCTGCTCTTATTACTAAAACGTATTATGTCTGTAATTTGAATAATATTTTCGTCCAATAATTATTACAACTAGTCTTTTCGTCACTTCTACCTACCTGTTGCTGCTGTAAGTAAATGAGAATGAAAGCTTTTTGGGTAAACAATGCCTGAAGGGGAATGCAAAAAAAAAGTAGCATTAGTTTTCGTTGAGCTTTTTAACGAAAAATTGTCTGCTCTTAGGCTGAAACTAAATATCGAAAGCTTTTATGCTTAATGAACTGTTAATTAACAGAGTTAAACGAATGTTAAGTGATTAACTTTGTGTGTTTAGTTGCTGCAATTGAAAGATTTTAGAAGTTCGTGAACTGTTAAACAAAGAGGCAAACAAAACAAAGGCCGGAATGAAATTAATGAAATGCAAAATACGTTAAGTTTAAATATTACAATATCAACTTAATAAATGTTTACAAAAAATATAATTAAATTACAATATATATTTGGTGATTAACGTTTCCATTAAGTGAGTTATAAAAATGTTTGTTACTTGTGTTTACTTTACGCTCCAACCCCACAAATTAAGATGCTCAAAGCAAAACAGCATCAAATTTTTTAATTAATACACTTGCTGCCAGTGCGTGCGTGTGTCTCTCTCTCTCTGTGTGTGTGTTTATATTTATGCGTGTGATAATGTGTATTTTTATTGTGAACTGTGACACTTGATAAGTATTATTTCAACATCTGTGTTTTTCTGGAAATATTGTAGGTTTAGCCTGTTGTTGCCTCATTGAGTAGTGCTGAAACTGTCAAGGCCAACGCTGTGGCATCCGTTTCGTTATGATCTTCAACTTTGGAGAAACTGAATAACTGAGAGACAAAAAGAGAAACAGAAACAAATACAGCAACAGAGAAATAGAGCCTTGGGTCCCCGACTGGTGATTAAAATGTGATTTTTATGGTTGGCAAAACAGAGCAAGAGCTGCCCACAAGTTTTATAGAGTTGTTGTTGTTGTTTTTATTATTGTTGTCTCTTCGCGGTTTTTTTTTTTGTTAATTTTAACAATGTTTTTTGTTCGTTTCTTTCTTTTCTTTTTGTCATGCTGTATATACGTATATGTACGACTGTGAGTGTGTGTGTGTAGCAGTGAGTACTTTGCTGAATCTCTGAATCTTTGACAATATGTTGTAGTTGCCGGCACTTGAGGCTCAATGTTAAAGTCAAGAAACCAGTTTAAGTCGGAACTCTCCTCTCAATCTTTGACAATGTCAGCAATATGTAATTCGGGAATACCATGGAATAAATATTCCCAATCCCCCCAATACACACACTCTAAGCTAAATAAATAAATAATAAAAAAAATAAATAAATTAAAAAAAAAAATGTTTATTAAATAGGCAAAGCACGTTTGTATAATAAACATTAACTTGATGAGCTTATTAATAATTAATATGCATGTTTTTGTTTTTACATATATGTACAATTAATTGTTTTCAAAGCCATAACAATAATTCACAATTGAGACGTTGAATTTTTTTTTTGGAAACTATTTCAATTTCAAATATCTTGATATACTTATATATGTATGTTTATATTCACAATTATTTTTGTATCTTTTGCTTGCATCTGGCTAGACAATAGACAACAACAAAAAAAACCTAAAAATAAATCAAAAAAATATATATATAATCACTTTAAAGTATTGACATATTATATCATAATGTTAATTATTATTTATCGTTTGCCACTGCATTAGCTGACTTTGAACACGTATGTATGTTCATACGTCAGGCAGGCAGGCACAAGGCAATTTGTTGTATATTAACCAAATGTGAAATATTATAACTATATACTTCCATATATATTATGCATGTACATATATTTTATTTTTATTACAAAATAATATTAAATATTAAATGCCCTACGTGTCATTTTAAGCCTCAAAACAGAATGTAGAATAAATAAAATACTATAAAAATTATTTGTATTGCTTTACACAGCATTCGGGATACACAAGAAAATAAAAGAAGTAAAAAAATAAATAAAGCAACTTAAGCCGAATATTGTATACTCTATTCATAGCACTAAGTAAATTTTCATATAGTAGAAAAACTTGCAAAGCAAGCTCAAGTTCATATTACCTGCTTAATGCTCTATGCATTTCTAACTGTTAATCTGAAGAGAGAACAAGAGATAACAATTAGTCAAATTAGCTGTGCTTTGCATCACACACACACACACACACACACGCACACGCAGCGACAACTGCATAGCACGTGTAAATTAAGAGCATCGACTCTTTCAACTGAACTTTGACTCATTTGAGAAGTGTTTGCGTGTCTCTAAGCTTTCATTTAACTTCATACAGTAGCATGGAGCTAGCTAATTGAATTGCAAGCAAGGGCAATTAAAGTGATAAATAATAATTGAACACAAATATATAAATATATGTGTAAACATTTGTATAAAAAATATAATAGACAACACTCTGAATCACAGCTTGAAATTGTTTTGCCTGCGGCTAATATTTTGATCGAGAGCAAGTTTTTTTTTTTTTTGTTTCATTCGGATGGTGAGCATCCACTCACGATCCACTTATTGGTTTGTTTACATTTCAACTGGACTGCTTGCTGATCATCTATCAGATTGGCATGTGGCTTTTGTTTGTTTGCCGCCCACCATCACCACCACCACCACCACCATAAAGCAGACACAACAAAATATAAGGAATCTTAACAGTGCGCAGCAAACAACAGATATGAATAACAGTGAGTGAACACTGTAACAGTTAACAGTGAGCAGTGAGCAGTGAGCAGTGAGCAGTAAAACAGTTAACAGCAGAGTGTGCTATAAACAGAATTTTATCAGTCGTGCACAATGATTTCTCCATTTTGTGTTTAGTTCGTTTGAATTCGTCGCCCGTTGTGGAAGCGTTTGCGGTCAAATAAAAAATAAAAAATTTAAATAAATAGAAAATAAGAGAAAAACGTTAAAATACAAAACAAAAAACACTCGAAATGATAATGATGGAGTTGTTGATATATCATTAATAAAATCACATTACGTTTTTGCTTTCTTGATTACTATGATAATATAAACCGGTTGAATCGAACGTCACAGACAACGCAAACGCGTACGCGATCGAGCACGAACTAGACTTGGACAAGCGAGCTTAGAGTGTTACACGGGAATTCCCACTGATCACAGTATATTCATTTCATAAAATGTAGGTGCAACAAAACAACAACAAGGAAAAAAAAAAAATAAACGTTAAGATGTAAACTTTCAAATGACATGAATAAAAATGCATATTCATAATTTGCAATTTGAATTTCCTATAAAAATGTCAGAAATCAAGTGTACTGTGTAATTTTCAAACGTATTTTATGTAATTGCCTTCTTCAGACTGCTAAGTTTTCAGGTTTTTTTTTTGCGATTATCTTCTCAGGGTTTTTTCTTTCATCTCATAAATACATACATGTATGTATATGTGTATGTGTTCCATAAACATTGCAGAATATGCAATGTCAAGTACTTTTGTCACAAAACACTCATTGGAACTTGTCATCCAATATTTGTCAACAACATTAGCAAAAAAACAAAAAAAAAATCAAGTTTCAGCTCACAAAAAAAGAAAAATAAATACATAAAAATAAAATGCTTTAAACTGGCAAAAAAAAAACTTTAAAGTGAATCGCAAAAATCAATGGCGTTTGACTGTTTTACATAC
The DNA here is from genome assembly GCA_037044475.1 of Zaprionus obscuricornis. Taxonomy (NCBI): domain Eukaryota; kingdom Metazoa; phylum Arthropoda; class Insecta; order Diptera; family Drosophilidae; genus Zaprionus; species Zaprionus obscuricornis. Next base: position 165 of record JBAMBR010004246.1, on the reverse strand, counting down.
TGAATATTATTAAGAAGCTAACGTGTGTTTATATATTACTTATCAGTATATACAAATAATACTAAGTACATAAAACTCTATGCAAATTGAGAAAGGTTGAAAAGTATTTAAAGATTTACAAACAAACTCAAGTTAAGAATTGACAACAAATACCACGATTCTAGC
>JBAMBR010004245.1:0-28811 GCA_037044475.1 Zaprionus obscuricornis | reverse complement strand
TGCATGCTTGCGGTGCGTCATCAATCAGCATACAGACACCATACACACTGTCACTGTTCAGTAGCCAAAACCACTTTTGCTAACTGGGCCAAAACCAAGTAGATGTCGTTAACTCTATGCATTGCACTATGTTCCATTGCGTTGCGCATACGCCACATTGTACGCCTACAATGGAAATATACAGTGCAAGACATGGCCACAAGAGTACCAAACATTGCTTACAGGCAACATATAAATTATTTACTAAGCAACTAAATGAAATTAACACTTTCATATGCAAATCATATTATAATTTTCTCAAAATTTATATTATATTAAATTTAGTAACCTAATGTAATTTCACATCTAACACTAAGGCAATGCAAATGATTTTATAATATAGATAGATAGATAGATATATAAATCTATAAAATTATCTACATATCCATATAACGGTATATATCTATAGATAACTATCAAGAAATCTATTAATGTATCTGTCTATCGATTCATCTAATTAACGATAAGTCTGATTATTATAAAATCTATCAATAAATCTATTTTACGATGCATCTGTCTATATATCTATGCGGCTATTGCTTTATCCACATGTTTATCATCTATGCATTTATGCAATAAATCGATAAATGTAACTCTGATAAATATATTTATCGATTATTACCCTATCGATAATTCAGTTCTTCGCTAAGCATATTTTAATAAATGTAAAAATAATTCCGTCTATCAATTCATTTATCTGGAAAGCCTTCTAAGTATCAAACCTTTTAACTATCATTCTATCTATATATCGGTTTCATCTGAATTTTAATCCGTAACTCTATCGATTCATCTATCTAACTATCTATCAATCTATCGTTCATTATATTTATAGAATAATCTGTCTATCGATTTATTTGCCTATTGAAAAAATAGTCTATCGATAAATAAGTCTATCAATAAGTCAGTCAATCGATAAATTAGCCAATCTATAAATATCGATTAATAATTCTATCGATAAATCAGTCAATCTATAAATATCGATAAATTAGTCTATCGATAAATGAGCTAATCGATAAATCAGTCAATCTATAAATATCGATAAATTAGTCTATCGATAAATGAGCTAATCGATAAATCAGTCAATCTATAAATATCGATAAATTAGTCTATCGATAAATGAGCTAATCGATAAATCAGTCAATCTATAAATATCGATAAATCAGTCTATCGATAAATGAACCAATCGGTAAATCAATCAATTAAAAAAAAACTAAAATTACTTTTTCAAATAAATTAATCTGTAGTTATTTATCGATAATTATATATATCGATCTATCGATGATGAATCAAAACATTATGTCGATCTATCAGTCTATCGAAATTTTTTTAAAAATAAAAATTTATGTATAAATTTATCTGTATATCTATTGATACATCTATATATTTATCGATAAATCAGTCTATCGATACATCTATCGACTATCGATAAATCAGTCTATCGATAAATCTAAAATGAATTTATATATAAAATGTATCTGTCTATCGATATCTACCGCACCATCTATCTAGCAATCAATATATTTAACAATCGAACTATATATCGATCCATCTATCTATTAATATTTTATAGCTATCTCTATATTTATAGATATATACAGTTGCGAAAAAAATAATAGCACCACTACCACACATTTCCTTCTTGATAAAAAAAAACGCTGTGCAGCTGTTATCGCCAATAAGGGACATACTACCAAATATTAATTAAGCAGTATATACTTAGTTTTAATAGTTTAACATTGTTACCTCATAAAGTTGTTACCCATTTGTTATAATTTTAATTTTAAATCCATTTTTAAAGAGTGGTGCTATTATTTTTTTCGGCATGTTTTGTCATTTTTCACAAAGTTTCTTATATAACAAAAAAACTAAATATTAAAGAATAGTTTTTTTGCTCATTTCTAGTTATTTAAAAGTATTCCCTTTCTAAAAATGTATACCACGTTTCCTTAAAGTTAAAAATAACAATACAGTGACTATTTGAACATTGTTGGTGCTGGTGGTGCTATTATTTTTTTCACAGCTGTATATATATATATATATTTCATTAATCATTCAATCTGTATACGAAATAGCAAATGCTTTTATCTAAATATTTCCTATGAAATCATTTAAACTGAATTATATAAAAGCTAACAACATTTTTTTTTTTTTTGTTTGCTCACAATTCTTTAACGTTACCGCCCCCCCATTGGAGTGCCATAAAATATAAAATGGGCGGCAGAAAAATCAGTTAACTGGTTTGACGTTAGAGCAAAACACTTGCCTGCAGTTGACAATCTCTTGTTGTTCGACTGCCAGGCTTAACTTTAGATACAGAGCAAAGCCAAAAAGGGATTGTGGTTGAGATAGAAAGAAGAGGGCGTGGCTTAGCCAACAGTTGTTGGCCAAGTGTCCAAACGTTGTCAAGGATTAACTCTAGTTACATACTATTTTTTTTTTTTATTTTTTTTTTATTATTTTCTTTTAGATATTTTGCTTTACTTTTTTTTGTTTATGTGAAAGTTTGAGTTGAAGCTTTGGATGAGTATGGAATAAACAAACAAGGATTTTAAGCTGCTGCTGCTGCTGCTGATGCTGCTGCTGCTTCTGCTGTTGATGTTGTCTTTGATGCCTGTGTATGTGTGCGTGTGTGCTTTAGTATGTTATGCAGCTTCAAGTCACGTAGCTGCCGCTGCCAGTCGATGATGTGCTAGCACAACTGACCCGTCAGCACAAAAAACACAACAAATTTCCCACGCAATACACACAGCGTGTGTTTAACTGCGTATGTATGTGTGTCTAATGTGTGTGTGTGTATTAGTGCAGCCAACTGGCATAGCATGCACACATTGTCACATAATTGACAGTCAAAAACCTTCAAGCAACAAAAAAATCTTCCCAACTGCCTAAAAATAGCCACAAAATCGAAGCATGCTACGCACTTTTTCACTATCTCTTACTCGCTCTCACTCGCTCTCTCTCTCACTCGCTCGTTCTCTCTAGCGCTTCGCTCGCCTTGTCAATTTTATTTGATCGATTTTTTGCTTAAACACATTTTCGTGATACTTAAAATGCGGCCACGCCCCATAGTGCCGCAGCGTAGCGTCGCGTCGCTTTGCCGAAATGCAGCGTCGACGAGTCCCAAAAAAAAAAAAAAAAAAAAAAAATTCCTTAAGTGTTACAACACCCGAAATTGTCCCCGTTGACAGTTGTCATATTTGTTATGTGCTATCTGCCTGCCGTATATCTGACATATCCGTGCTGCGTGCTGCGAGCTGCGAGCTGCGTGCTGCGTGCTGCTTGCTTTGCGCTTTATTTTTTTCTACTTTATTTCGACTTTCATTTTATTTAATTTTTTTTTTGTTTTTTGGTTACCATTCGTTGACCTTGAATCTGACGCGTAATATATATTGATTTATTTTGTAAGTTAATTAAAAAAAAAGAAAAACGCGCAGGTTGCGAAATGAAACGCAGCAGCTATTAAAAGCAAATGAAGCAAGCAAAATTGTTAGACAACCGTCGGCCGACCCTAACATTTCATTCACCATCCATTCTTCCCCCAACAACAGTCACTGTAAATGTTTTAGCCCATGGCGGCTCTTAGCCCTGCCCCATCCTACCTCTACCTTCGTCCCAACACCATGCCGCCACACTGACAGTAAACCAAATTAGGCTAATAAAAGCAGCAAGCGACGCTGCAATTGAGCAGCGTAATTGTCATAATTAAGTGCGCCCCAAAGAAATGAGATAGACCGAAAGAGAGCGCAAGAGAGAGTGAAAGAGAGAGAGAGAGAGTATATATACTCTTGTAGCTAGTGAAATTGCTGCTTTGGCAATATAAGTGGCAGCTTCTCTCAAAAATGACAAGTGACAGGCGGCGATTTATAACTTGGACTTTGCGTTGAGCCTCAAAATTAGTAATGAAACCGCAAATATATTTAGGCAATTTTCACTATCTCTTTATCTCTTTCTTTCTATTTCTCTACTCTGCCGAAAAAAAATAAAATAAAATAAAAAGAAAAAATTGGATGAATTCAGAAGTATTACAATATCATAATATTTTCTCTATTTTTTTTTTCTCTCTTTATTCTCTCCTATTTCTATTCCCCCAAAAAGTTTATTGGAGAAAATTTAGAATAATTCTACAGAATTTACAATTTCATATAGTAAAAACTCTCGCTTCTATGTTATTCTCTTCCAACTTATTTTATTCTATTTCTCTTTCCCTCTCTCTCTCTCTCTCTCTCTTCCTCTCACTCTCTCTTTGTCTGTCTCTCTCTTTACATTTTATTCTTGTTTTTTTTCTCAGTTTCTTATTTCTTTCTTTCTTTCTTTATAAATTTATATTTCTTTCTTTTTCTCTTCTATCTTTAGCTGTTTCCTCCCTAACTTTTACTATATATGTATCTCTACGTCTGATATTATCTATCTTTATCTTTATCTTTCTGCATCTCATTCAATGTTTCTCTATTTCTGTCTCTCTCTATATCTATGTGGATCTATATCTATCTCTTTCTTTCTATATATCTCTCTACCTCACTCTCTGTCTGTCACTCTATCTATCTCTCTCTCTCTCTCTCTATCTATCTATCTCTGTCTCTCTGTCTCTCAATCTCCATATCTATATATCTCTCTCTGTCGCTCTATCTACCTCTCTCTCTTTGTGTCTCTATCTATCTATCTCTATATCCATATCTCTCTCTCTCTCTTTCTCTCTCTCTCTCTGTCGCTCTATCTACCTTTCTGACTCTCTTTCTGTCTTTGTCTCTCTCTCTATCTATCTATCTCTATATCCATCTCTATCTCTCTCTCTCTCTCTCTATTTCTCTTTTTCTCTATCTTTCTTTCTATCTATCTCTCTCTATCTCTTTCTCAATATGCCTTTTTTACTTACTTTCTCTCTCTTTCTCTCTTTCAATCTTCCCTCACACTCTCTCACTCTTACACTCTTATTCTTACCCAATCTCCAATTATTTCTTCTACTCTTCACTTCTCTCTCTGAGCACTCTCTTAGCTGAACATATTTCAAGAGAATTTTTTTTCCATTTTTTTCTGTCTCTTCCGTTTTACTAATTTCTTTTGCCTTTTTTTGTGTTTTTCATTTTTTTTTTTAACATTTTTCTCATTGCCTCATGTAAATCTTTTTTTTTCTGTCTCTTTTTTTTTGCAGACCTTAGGCTTTTTTTTCTCCATTTCATTTCATTTCATTGCATTGCATAGTTTTGTTTGTTTAAAACGTTGGCCAACGCAGCTTGTTCGACCGTGTCACAAAATCAATTAAAAAACTTCCTCTTACATTTACAGTTACTGTTACTCTTTCGCATACAACGATCCTCTTGGGTCAAAATCTGCCCAATGCCCAGTGCCACGCCTATTTGCACAGCGTAAATGTCGCGTTGTTGCCGTGCAAACATTTCAGAGAGAAAAAAAAAAAATCTAGTACAAACGCTGCAGGTAAACAGTGCAAAGCTCTGAGCAGAGCATATACACACAACAACAGTACAAACACACAAACACACACACAGACACATACATATACATGGACTAACATGGAGATAAAGCACTTATAACATGCACAGTGCTAATTTCTATGCGGCACCGTCAACTTTCGTAATTTCCGGCGCATTTTTGTTTTCATTTTTTCGGCGTACTACAACATCAGGCAGGTCAAGCGCTTGTCTAACAATTATACCACTTGCCACAAATGCCACACATGCCGTCGGCATAAGACTTATATGATATTCTTTAACAGCCTTTATATAAGTATAAGTAGGCGTGGCAGTTAATATATTGAAATATATTTGAGCTGCCTGAAATCTACAGCAAGCAACATCAACGGAAGTAGTATTTCTGCACTTTATAATTTTCTCATATTTGAGATGCTGCCTAAGATTTATAATTTCAACGATTGAATATGCAATATTATTTACAGGGTATAAAAAATGCAACTAAAATGCAAAAACTTTGCAATTGGCAAACAGTGTAAACAGCGCAAAGCCCGTCGGCAATGTCAACCCAAAAGTTCTGTTCAACTGTGCAATTATTCGACTATCTCTCTCTCTCTCTCTCTCTCGCACTGCATAAATCAAATATTTGTTAATAAGCCAACACATAGAGTGAGAGAGAGAGAGAGAGAGAGAGAGAGAGGCAGAGATAGTTAGACTGTCACTCATACATAGCTAAAATACATAGCACAACGCAGACAGTTTTGCTTGTGTTGCCGGCGCCACTTCCGGCTGCAACTGTTGATCTATGCTGCAGTTGCTATTGCTATTGTTGTTGCTGTTGCTGTTGTTGTTGCTGTTGCTGTTGCTGCTGTGTAATGCAATCAACATGAAAATAATTAATACAATTGCTTTTAAAAGCAAACATTGCATATTCCATGTGCATGCATTTTTATTTGTCTATCTATCTATCTATCTCCCTCTCACTCTCTCTCTCCCACTCTCCCTCACTCTTTCTCACGCTATCTGTCTGCAATATTTGCCCTTTGCTTGTGCTTTTTATTCTATATATATTTTTTTTCCTTTCACATTGCAATTTTAATTAAATGCCAGCGACGAGTGTTGCATACTTTGAGGCGCAATTTGCTTAAATCGAATTACAAGCGGCATTTCAATTGATTTGCTGCAAACTGTGCAATGCATGTGGCAAACAAAACACACACACACATATATCTATATCTATATCTATATATGCATATATATATGTATATATATATATATTTCTCTTGCTGCCACACTTTGCTGCCCCCTTTGCTATTTGCATTCTTTTGCTAACTTTATAGCTGAACATGAACATGACGACAACGACAACAACAACAAGGCAGCAATGCGATTAACTTGCATCCAACAGCGACAGACAGTACATGCCACACTTTGAGGCATAGATATAGAAAATAATTGAACACACACACACACACACACACACACACACATACACACACAGAGAGATATCTGCGTAGAAAATATTAATAAATGCAGAACACGTTCGCGATGTTGCTTTTGTTAGCTTAGCAGAAGAAGAAGAAAATTCCAATTAAACTTTGTTGCTTTTAATCGTTTATTTACGAGCTGTACGTTGATTAAACAAAACTACAAATAACTTCAGCTTAGTCTTTTTTATTTCTAATAACACTTTATATTTCATCGTTATAGTTCAATCGTTCAAGTATTTCAAACTATCTACATAAGTTGCAATTAATGATGCGTATGTGTATTAAGTAGGAAAAATTGCAACTCTGTTATTTTATATATAATATGTAGGCGTGGCATGGCCTTACTAGAAAATTATATGATTTAATAACAGCTCAAAGCTCACAGCTTCAATTTTTTATGCTGATGAACAACAATAAAAAAAAAAATATATTGTCAAAATTTTGCATATGAAATTCAACAAAATAAATTCATAGCAATTTTTAATTGAAAAAAAAAAAAAATTAAAAAATTTAAATATTTATTATGCTGCATATTTTTCACAATTTGCAATATATAAATAATAAATTATATTTACTTGCAAAATCAATTAAAATTTATTTGATTGTCAATTTGAATTTTATTGACAATGACAACGTGCAACATTTTGTGCACACGAAAATAAAGAAAAATTTCATTAAAAAAAAAAAATAAAATAAACATTAATATGACGAAGATTTTATACACTTACAAACTGTAAACGTTAAGTTTTTTTATACAGAAAAAAAAATTCATGTCTGCAAACTCCGTGACAAATTAAATATACACTTTGCAAGTGTTAATATAAGAAATAAAAGAAAAAATTAAATAATAAATATAAAATCAATAAATTGTCAAATATAAATAAAAAAAAAAATTATAATGAAATAATTTATAAATTTTTAAGCAATTTTTTTTTTCTTTTTTTTAGTTGTTGTTGTGCTGTCAAATAACTAAGACAGTGGGAAAATATTATAGATATAAACTGTTAGGCATTTTGTGGCACGCCCATAGTGCCTGGCACTTAAGATAATTATGTACAAGGCTAAAAACTGTGTCAGCCGGCAAGTGAAAATGAGCAAAGAAACAAAAAAAAACGAACAGTTAGAAGCCAAAGCCAAAGCCAAAGCCAAAGCCTAATGAAAAAATGCAAAATTAATACTAAAAAAAAAAATAATAAAAATAATAGCAAAAAAAAAAAAAGAAAAACAAAACAAAACATGAAAAAAAAATAAACAGAATAAAGAAACAGAAGAAGAAGAAGAAGGCAAAAAAAAAAATTAAATAAAAAATAAAAGCTAAAAACGAAAAACTAAAAAGCCAAAACCACAGCTGGCCATTGACTATGAAAACTGACCACTGACATGACTAGATGAAGGCGTTGCATGCACCAGGGGCAGCGGCAAAGGCAACGACAGCGGCAGAAGAGAATATCAGCAGCTAATTAGACGGCGTGTCGGCAGTCAGTAAAGTGTGAAAATGAGCAGCACTCGCAAGAGCGTGAGGGAGGCTTGGGGGGTTTTACTAATAGATGAAGAATACTTGAGGTTTTGGAATTGGAATTGGATTGAAATTGGAATTGGAATTGGAATTGGATTAGATTGGCACGCGACGTCAATTGCTGAGGCGTAAACTCACACAATGCCCAAGGCCCGGCATTCAATGGTATGAAATAGATTGCCTGATATTCCTCCATGCCACATGGCTGGCTGTAGGCCTATGGCTCTACGCCTATGCAACATGTATATATGCCGCGCCTAAAATAATGTTGTACAAGCAAAACTTTACATACTTTGCATATATGCAAAAACTTTCTAAACGAGCAATGCGAATAATTTATGCTGATTAGCCAAAGACTTTTTTTTTTCTTCTATCTCTCTTTTTTTTTCTTTCCTTTTCTTTTCAATTTTCTTTTCTTTTCGGGGAGTTTTTTTTATTTATTTTATTTTTTTCTTTTCAGTTATCTTATTGTAAGTACGTGATGTCTTTGATGTTTAACTATACAATGTATCTCTATCTGTAAATGTTATATGTTATATGTAAATGTAGATTGTAATATATCTGTGTTTGCTTATGTATCTGTAGCTGTATGTGTATCTATATCTTAGCATAAGTATTTGTATCTTTATCAATAAATTAGTATTTGTATACGTATCTGTGTATAAATCTGTGTCTGTATCAGTGTATCTGTAAATTAGTATCTGTATCTGTATCTGTACCTCTATTTGTAGATGTATATGTATCTTTATTTAAAAATGTATCTTTATGTGTATCTATATCTTTCACTGAAAATGTAGCCGTATCTGTAGCTGTATATCTATTTGTATCTGTATCTGTATCTATAACTATATCTGCATCTTAGAATATGTATTTGTATCTGTATCTGCAGTATATGTATCTGTATCTGTACCTCTGTTTGTAGATGTATGAGTATCTTTATCTGTATCTGTAAATTTATCTGAATATGTATCTTTATCTTTATCTTTATCTGAAAATTTATATGTATCTTTATCTGTCTCTTTATCTAAAAATGTATGATTAACGGTATCTGTATCTTTCTCAGAAAATGTATCTTTATCTGAAAATGTAAATATATCTGTATCTGTATCTAAGTATAAAAATATATCTTTATATGAAAATATATCTTTATCTGTATCTTTATCTGTGTATCTGTATCTGTATCTTTATATCTGTATCTTTTTGTCAGTATCTTTATCTGAAAATGTATCTATATCTGTTTGTGTATCTGTATCTCTAATTGTATCTGTATCTGCATATTTATCTGTATCTGTATCTGTATATTTATCGAAAAATATATCTTTACCTGTATCTTTATCTGTATCTTTATATGTGTATCTGTATCTCTGTATCTGTGTATCTATATCTGTATCTTTATCTGTGTATCTGTATCTGTATCTGTGTATCTGTATCTGTATCTTGATTTGTATCTGTATTTGCATTTCTATATGTATCATAATCTGTATCTGTATCTATATCTGTATCTGTATCTTTTATATATAAAGATAAATATATATATGGTAGATATAGCACTTACCCTTGAGTAGATGTTGCAAGATGTTGTCCTTATGCTCCTCAGAATGCGGCTCGCCCATTACAATAAGTAAATAGCAACCAGTCAATGGACTTGGTGGTCCAACAATGCCGCCGGCTAAACTTGACGCAGCACCGCCATCAGAGCAAGCGGTATCCAATGGTTGACGACCGCCAATTTCCGATGGTGGCAATGAGCTGGCACCAGCATCAGTTGCTCCATCATCGACAGCATCACTGGCAGCAATTGTTACGCCAGCAGCATCCGCAGCATCTGCAGCATCACCGACGGCCGTTAATGGCAATGGATCATCAGCAGCCTGCGCTTGGCCAGTTTGAGGCTCTTGCAATGTTACTTCATTTCCATTCCCATTGCCATTCCCATTGCCATTCCCATTACCATTGGCATTAGCATTAGCATTAGCATTAGCATTGCCGTTACCATTGGCAGCATTAGCATTCGCATTGCTTAGGGCTGCATCATCCGTTGGGGCGTTGGCTGCCATTGCGGCAACTTCACTTATTGCAGCTACTGCTGCTTCTGCTGCTCCAGTAATAGTTGAAGTTATAGTAGTAATTGGTGTTGCAGTTGTTGTAGTTGTTGTTATTGTTGTCACTTTTGGCCGATCTCCCATCACAGTTGTTGCTGTTGTTCTCACAGTCACGGGCACAGAAAAAAACAAAAATTAACAAATTTTCCTAGCAATACACTTGAAAAAAAAAAATATATATATATATATATGATTGTTAATACGAAACGCTTTTTGCTTTGAAGTTGCGGAGTTTTACAAACTCGGCACAAAACACAGGCCTTCTCTTTCTATTTCTCTTTCTTTTACTTTTTTTATTTTTGTAATACACTCTTGTTGTCTCTCTCTTTCTCTCTCACTCTCACTTGCTCTCGCTCTAACTGTGTTTCACACTTTCTGTCTCTGTCTTGCGCGGCGTTTTATGCACGTTAAATTTCTTTGAAATTTTTGCGATAAAACGTCCGAAGCTCAGTCTTAACTGCTGCGTCAAATTGGGCGGGCGTCTGAGGGCGTGGCAGCTTTTGCTGCTTCACTTCACACGCTGCGCTTTTTTTTTTCTGCTGCCTTTATGTTTCTTGTAGTTGTAGTTTTAGTGTTATTTTTTGTTGTACTTTTTGTTTGTAGGCCGTGACTTTGGCGCTTCTTCTTCTTCTTCTTCTGGTTTTTTTTTTATACGTTCTTTTTAGATATTTTCTGTTGTTGTTTTTGTTTTTTTTTTTTCTAGTGTCTTTGCTTTGGTTTTTTTTTTTTTTAAATAATTTTTATTTAATTGTCTTTATTTTTCTTTATAATTGAAATTTCATTTATTTATTTTTTTGCAATTTTTTTTTATTAATTTTTATTTTTTGTTTTTTGTTTTTTTTTATTGTGCACACTTTGAAGCTGTGTTTGAAATTCTCTTATATTTTTTTTTTCTTTTTGCTTTTGCTTTTGCTGTTGCTAAAATTGTTAAGAGTTTTGTTTGTTTTGTTTTGTTTTGGAAAATGTTTATACTTTGTTTTTCTTTTGGAGTAAATTTTGCGGCAATTGGCGTGTTGTAGTTTTTGTTGTTCTTCTTATAGTTTTTTTTTTTTTTCTTTGTCTTTCTTTTTATTTTTCAATATATATGAATTAAATAGTAATTTTTTTTTTCTTTCGCTTTTAATTATTTTTTTTTATTAATTTCTCTGTAGATTTGGACTAGCTTTTAGTTGTAGCAATTGTCTTTGTTTTTTTTTTTTTTTGTTTTGTATTTATTTATTAGACTTTTTCTTTTGTTTTTTTTTTCTCAATAATTTATATAATATAATAATTGTCTTTTTTGGTATTATGCGTATTTGTGTATCTCTGTGTGTTTTTATATGTTTTTTGTGAATGTCTATTTATTTTTTATTTTTTGTTTTTCTTTGAGTTGCGTCTATTTTATTTTGAGTTTTGTTTTTTTTTTTTTTTCTTTTTAGATATTCGATTTTTTTATTTCTGTGTAATATAATTTTGTGATTTCTTTTAGCTTTAATTCGTTTGCTTTAATTAAATCTGAAAATAAAAAAAAAAGAATAAGCAAATATTATTTTAAAAAAATCAATAACGATTATATTAGAAAAAAGTTAAGACTTAAAAATATATAAATAGATATAGAAAGATATAGAAATATATGTATATATAAATATAAAAACAATTTTCATCTCCTTTGAAGTTTTTTTTTCTTATTATTTAATTTCTCATTCTTTGAGAATTTTAATTTATTTTTATAATTTATTTATTTATTTTACAAGAATTTTTTTCAAAATATTTTTTATTTTATCATTTTTTTTTGATAAATCTATTTTATTTTTTTATATTTATTTATTAATTTTGAAAGAATTTATTTTTCTTATTATTTATTTTCTCATTTTGAGAAATTAAATTTATTTTTTTATTTATTTATTTATTTATTTTCATTATTCATTGTTTTTTCTATATATTTTTTTCTCATTTTTGGAAATTGAATTTATTTTTATTATTTATTTTTTTATTTTATTAAAACATTATTTTTCTTAATATTTTTTTTATAATTTTAAGATCTTAATTTTTATTATTTATTTTATAAGAATTTATTTTTTTATTATTTTTTCTCATTCTGAGAAATTGATTTCTATTATTTATTTTATAAGAATTCATTTTTTTCTTAAAATTTTTTTTTTCTCATTTTGAGAAATCTATTAAATTTTTTTATATTTACTCATTTATTTTGAAAGAATTTATTTTTCTTATTATTTATTTCTTCATTTTGAGAAATTACATTTATTTTTTTTTTATTTTTTTTATTATTTTTTTTTTCTATATATTTTTTTCTCATTTTGAGAAATTGAATTTATTTTTATTATTTATTTATTTATTTTATAAAAAATTTATTTTTCTTAATATTTTTTAATAATTTTAAGAAATTGATTTTGTATTATTTCTTTTATAAGAAATTATTTTTTTTTTTTATTATTTTTTCTCATTTTGAGAAATTGATTTCTATTATTTATTTTATAAGAAATTATTTTTTTTATATAACTTTTTTCTCATTTTTTATTAATATAATTTATTTATTTATTTTAATAAAAATTTATTTTTTTCATAATAATTTTTTATATTCTCATTTAGAAAAATCTTGAAATCTTGATATGCTAAATATTTGTATATGAATGTAAAAAAAAAACAAAAATTTATAGTACCATATAACATTTTCATTTTTTTATAGCATCTGAAGTGCATTGTCAGTGTGTGTGTGTGTGTGTGTGTGTGTGTTTGTAATGTCATTTTGAGTATGTGACAACAAATATTCAATCATTAAAAATGTTTATGATAAATTTTATGAGGGAAATAATTCTTACTCGTGGCACTTCACGTCAATAGCAAACGCAACTAAAGGAAAATAAAATATGTTTTATATCTGTTTTCTATTTCTATTTTCGAGTTGTATTTGATACAGCTGCCAACTGTCGACTGGCACTTATGACAACTCAAGAGACTGAGCATACATGCAACATAAAAGAGTAGTATAACATTTACTACTGCTGCTGCTGTTGCTGTTGCTGCTGCTGTTGCTAGGCTGCAGCTGCAATTGCTGTTTGCTGGGCTGCTGTTGGCCTGCTGCTGCTGTTGCTGTTGCTAGCGCATAAAAGTTCGCAGAAAAGTTATGCAGAATCTTTGGCCAGGCAGTATTCCCTTGCCGATTCCCTGTTACCAATTCCATCAAAGAACCAGACGAACTAACCAGCCGAGCAAAACTATAAAAAGCCATAGACAGGCTCCGCATATAAATGCATTGAACTTTGGCCGTGTTGCTGTTGCTGTTGCTGCTGTTGCTGCTGCATGCAAGAAAAAAGAAAAAACAAAAACAACAAATGGCACGTATGTAACACACACACACACACACACACACACACAGAGAGAGGACACACACACACATATAGAGTAAAACACACACCCCAAAAAGATGTCGTCATCGCTCCATGGCAACGACAACGTCGACGTCATCAGGCGCTGCCATTGCCATTGCCTGACTCTATGTGAAAACTATAAAAAGCAACACTAACAAAAGCAACAAAGAAAACAACAAAAGCAGCAACAGCAGCAGCAACAACATGCAGTAGCCGCAGCAAAACTCCTTTTGATATTTTTGTCGCGACGCGACGTTTGTTGTAATCCTTTTGCTTTAGCTGCTGCTGCTGCTGCTGCTGCTGCTGCTCTTGTTGCTGTTGTTGTTGTTGCTGCTGCTGCTCTTGCTGTTGCTGTTGTTGTTGTTGTTGTTGCCTCCTTGCGACTTGGACTTGGTCGCGTGCCTGTTTTACGTGCTCATTTTCGCCTTACCAACAAACAAGCAAGCAAAGCCAGCAAGCAACCTTCCCATGCAAGCCGCCGCCTGCCGTCGCTGCCTTACCACATGTCGCTGGTTTTTTTTTTTTTAGCCCCTTTCACTCCCCTTATAGCGCTCATTGCAATACCGTTGCGCACCGTTGGCGTTGCCTTCACTTGGCTTCATGTTATTGTTGTTGTTGTTGCTGTCTCGTGTTGTTGGCGGCGCTCAGCCGACGGCTGTTGATGATTCACCCAAAAGCAATCGCCGGCAAAGTGCATCTTACTCTTTCTATACTTCTCTATCTGCCACAATGTGCCACCACAACAAACTCCCCATAAATATTGCACATGTAAAAGTCTTGTCTGTGCTAGCGAAATATACTCTATATATATATATATATATATATATATATATATATATATAAATCTATATGCAGTCAGTGAGTTCTTCAGTTGTTTTGAGTACTGTGACGGATGCTAAACGTAATGAAATTTACATTACTATAGCATTACGTCTCGGGGGGTCTTGGTTTTTTGATTCTTACTCTTTGCCTCTCTTCCCTCTAGCTTCTTCATGCTCATGCTCTTGGCTCTTGCTACTTGGATCTTGGTTTTCCTGGGTCTTGGCCACGCCTTTTGCAGCCGCCACCGTTGCTGCTGTCGCCGTTGGCATTTTTTGTTTTTTTTTTTTTGCCAGTGCGTTTTGATTGATGAGTTTTTGCTATTTTCGGCCGATATCTTTCACATATGCAGCTGCTACATTTACGACTCTTTCATACATACATATATATGTATATGTTTATATATACAGATATGTAAAACTCTAGCTAAAAGTCAAAGAAAGCAGGCGGCAAAAGTAATGGAAATGTAAGTGAAATCAAGTGAACAAATTTCATTTGTCATAAATATAATTTTTTGCCGGCATAAATATCATAAGATTTGTGCCTTGAACTAACTTTGTAACCCTTGGATGCTTTCTGAATATTTTCGGAAATTTTTACACTCTCAATATATACTCTATACTAATACTCTATCAACTTGAAGTTTAAATTTGTGATTAAAGTCAGTTTTCCTGATATTTAGTATTATATTTATTCTATGGTTTCTTTTAGAAACTCTTGGAAATTTCAGTTACCTGAAGTTTAAATTTGTGATAAAAGTCAGTTTTCCTATTTTTTAGCATAATTTTTATTCTTTGGCTTCCTTTAGAAACTTTTGGAAATTTCCTTTAACAGTTTCAGGAACTTCCTATGCATCGGAAGTTCATAACATCTTAATGTTATTTTCGACTTTCTTAGCTCAAAAATAAAGTGATAACTCACCTGAAAATTGTAGTATCGATTATAATCTTGTATATTAATTATAGGACTGACATAGAGTTTAAAAAATTTTACTAAATTCAGTTTTTACCTTTATATAGCAAAACATTTCATTATTAGTAACTCTTGGAAACTTCTTTAACACTTTAATAAATTTTCTATGTATCGTTACTATTTTAGGATCTTGATGTTGTTGTCGACTTTGTTAACTCTAAGTTACAATAAAATATGTCTCTTGTCTATGAAGTTAACTGAAATTTGTAGGATACAAATTCTATTTATTATAATATTAGAATATCCTAGCAATAATAGAAAATGATTCTAGAAGTTTTTGCGAAACTCAGTTTGTTTTCTATTATATAGCAAAATTATTCATAATTTATAACTCTTGGGAAAAACTTTCTATGCATGTTTAAGCATGTCAATATTATTACCAACTTTACCAACTTCAAGTTACAATTAACTTCCGATATAGCCTAAAACAGTCACCAGATTATCGCATGCAATGAAAATCTATAGACTATAATCTTACATGGCAAAATTCAAACTTGAACAAAAACATTTATGGCTAGAAATAGCTAAAAACAAAGTAGTTTTAAAGCTATTGTGTTTTTAAGCCAACAATTTGATTGCAACTGATCTTTTTTTTATTATTTTTATTTTTTTTTCTGCAAAAATTGCAATATAATTTCAGATTCTTTTTGTTGTTGTTGTTGTTGCTGTTGTTTCTTTGTCTTTATTTGAAGTCACGCAAAGTTGCAGTTACGTTTTTGCAATTAACTATTGATTGGATAAAACAACAAGAACAACAAGAAAAAAGAGAGAGAGCGAGAGAGAGAGAGAGAAAAAAAAAACAAATTACTGATCGTAAAAAAAAAAAACAAGAACAACAAGAACTTTTTATATTAAAGACACTTGCAACGTACTACAAGAACCGCTGAGCAACTGAGACTGAGACTGAGACTGAGACCGAAACTGAGACTGAGACTAAAACTGAGATTGTGGCGTTAAAACCGCAACGACGAAACGGAACTAAACTCTACTCTGACTGCAAAGGAAGTTGTAGAATCAATAGGTCACACACACACACACACATACAACAAGCACACACACATAGACAACACACATTCAGACAGCACGTGTTGTAGAGCACTGTAACAATTCGTTATATGATATCACCGCAGGAAGCCACAAAAACCACCAAATAACAACAACACTAAAAGAAGTTGCATATATTAAGTAAAGCAGAGGATGAACATTATAACGCACCACCACCAAAAAATAAAAAAAAAAACATATTTGTTTTCTTTTTTTCTTGTCACTTTTTAATTGCAATAATTATTAATTATTGCAAATGAATAGTAAAAAAAAAAAATAATAAAAAAAAATAACTTGCAAAAAAAATTTTTTTTTTTTTAAAATAGTTGAAGTTGATTTTTTTTTTTTGTTTTTATTTCTGTTTTACTTTTTGTTGTAGCTGCTGCTGCTGCTGCTGATTTACTGCTGCTGCTGCTGCTGCTGTTTTGTTGCGACTTCTTAAAACTTCTGCCTCGATTTATTATGTGTATTATTTTTCGTTTGCTGCAAACGTTTTGAAAGCTCGACGACGACTGAATCTTTGGCCGGAACAACTCGCAATACGAAGCGGCGTCGCTAACAGCGCCAAACGACGCCAACGACGCCAGCTACAGCAGCGACAGCGTCGGCAACAGCGACGACGAAGACGAAGGCGAAGGCGACGAGTAGTCGCCGCTATGGCTCTGCACAGCAAAACTTCAATTGCTGCTGTTGATGTTGTTGTTGTTGTTCTTTTTGTTGTTGGCAGCGTTACCGTTAGGTGCTATTACCGTTATTGGAATTTCCAGGCTGCGTCTGCGCGTATAACAAACATAAAGTTGAAGCTTTTATAACTGTTGTTTATTGTTGTTGCGCCCAGTCGCAGTCGCAGCCGCAAACGTACGAACAGCTGGCACGATAAAGGCTCGTCATCGTCATCGTCGTCGTCGTCAGCGTCAGCGTCAGCGTCGTTTTTTTGTCGTCGTTCTTCGTCGTTTTTGTTATTGTCACTGTCGTTGTCGTCCTACTATTTCGTGCGGCCGGCATATAACGACGAACAATCGCCGCTGCTGGCTTCCAGTTTAGCTTAGTTCACTTTACTTCGTTTCAGTTCAGTTCCGTTAGCTTCACTTCAGTTCGTTTCAGTTCGTTTCAATTCGTTTCAATTCGTTTCAATTCGCATTTGTTTCGTGTGCGTGTTTTTAGTGTCTCGTTACTGGCGCCATACATACATGGCCCGCCCGCGTCAAACGTTCCGTGCCGGCTATGACATTTTGCCAGTCATTCTCGTCGGCGCCGTTGTTGTCGTTGCCGCTGCCGTCGATTTTTCAATATGCCGCCTTGGCATTTTTGGAGTTGGCGCAATGCAAAAGCTTTGACTCCTCTATGAATTGAAGTAGTGCGCCTACTGCTCTTCTTACACTGCCGCTAATAAAAAACTAACACTAACACTAGCACGCATCTACATATTGCCTACATTTGTAGGCCAGTTCAATACACTATCATTGCACTCTATGCAAGTGGAGTGCATAACAAAAAAAAACTAGACAAATTATAGATTCTATATATTCTACTAAGAATTATAAAATAAATTTGTTATCTAAGCGAAGACAATTTATGTAGCTTTAAGGATCGGATAGCTACTGTTAAAGATCCTTAAAGAACGACAGACTCAACCATTAATAAATAATATATATAATATAATATATTAATTAATATTTACATCATAGACAAACTTCACATATGATGAAATGAAAATAATGAAAAAAAAAATATTATTACAAAATTTTAATTATTTAATACTATTTATCCTCTGTATTCAGAAAATTATAGAAAATTATAAAAAAAAATAAATATTTAATGATAAAGAAATATATTATATAGATATATTCATAGAGAACTATAAAGAATTATCACATTTAATCTTATTCATTAAATTTGTATTAAGTATTTAATATATGTATATTAATAATATTTTAAAATAAATAAATAAATTTTAATTATATTAAATTCGCGAATATAAAAATTGTAATTAAAAAAAATATCTATTTATTTTAAAACTGAAATTAAAATTAATAATGACTTAAAAAAAAATATTACATAATTATTTAAAATTTCATATATTTTTAAATTTGAATTTAAATCTTTCAATGAAAAATAATTCAGTTTATAAAATCTATAAAAAATAATAAATAGAAAAAATTTACCAATCTGTTTAAATATTTTTTTAAATTTTTAGTATTTACAAAAGAATTTCATTATATTTAATGATAGAAATAGAAATGTTTAAATAAAAGTTAATATAATATAATATTTGGTAATTGCTTAACTTTCATAAAGACAATTTTTATCTACTAAAAAAAAATTATTTGCAGATCTAAATAAATACTTCAAAAAAATTTCATAATGTTTTAAATGGAATTTCATCATTTTTATAGTTTTTAAGGAAAATATTTTTATGAAAGTTAATATAAAACTCATTTAGTTATTTTTACTTGTTGATATGCATTTTGTTTTTTTTTTTTTTTAGCTAAATAAAATTATAATTTGCCGAACTGTATAACTTTTAACATTTTGTAATTGCAAATATTTGAAATGCAATTTCATAATTTTTTCTAGTTTTTAATTAAGATATTTTCATTTTTATTTCTTATTAAACTCAGCTTATCGATTATTTATCGATAACAATTTTTTTTTACATCTGCATATACATTTTTTTATAATTTCAAATATTTTATAAAGAATTTCATAATTTTTATAAAATTCCAAATATTTAATTGTAAATTTTTATAAAAATTAACTTATCGAGTTTTTATCGATAACTATTCCTTCGCTAATTTGTATAATTTAAAATATTAAAAATAGAATTTAAATTTATATTTTTTATTTAATTAAAATATTTTATAAATTTTGCATTGAAATCTTTAAAAAAAAAAAGTTAATATAAAAGAAAGTTAGTCATATGTATTTACTTGTTGTTAGTTTTTGCACACAAAGACGTTTTAGTTGAACTGGCTAAGTTTTCAAGACCGTAAATTGCAACGCGTGTGTCTAGTAAACTGCAGAAGACACTCGGATAACAACTGAGCTTGAGACCGGCCAGACAGTGCGGCATTATAGCGCGCTCAAGCTATCGGTATCGGCATCGAGACATCGGGACATCGGAGCATCGAGACATCGGAGCATCGTCATCAGCATCAGGCATCGGCGAAGGCAAAGGCAAAGGCAAAGGCAACGATACATCTTCGTAATGTACGGCATAAATTGCCGCCAAGCTTCGTCGATGACGACGACGACGACAATGACGATGACGATGATGATGACGACTGGAAATCGAGTCGCGAAGAGATGCATATGAAATGCGATTGGGCAACGCTAATGAAATTACGCAATTTCCAGTCACCGCAAGTTGCCGCAAGTACATAGTAGAAGCAGAAGCAGCTGCTTTTGCTGTTGCTTTTGCTATTGCTGCTGCTGCTGCTACTGCTGCTGCTACTGTTATTGCTGCAAGTTCTGCAGTCGAGGATCGTCAATGGGCCATAAAAGCTTTAACCCATAGTTGCCCAAAAAAAAAAAAAAACAAAAAAATCTCTTAGCATAAAAATAATGCAAATAAAATATGAATAATCATCAAATAAAAAAAAGGAAAAACATCGCCATAGGAAGCTAACTGGAAGGCAGACAGCGACCATCTGATTTTATACTAACACACAGGAATAAAGAGAAACAGAGAGAGAGAGAGAGAGAAGGAGCAAGAACGAGTATGAAAAAGAGAGCGACATGAACAAACAGCTGCCAGAGCAAAAGTAAATATTGATTTTGCCTCTGTCGCTGTCGCTGTCAAAGTCGCTGGCAGTGCCACTGCCGCTTTATGCTTTTTTTTTTTTTTTTTGCCGGCTGTTCGTATTTGGCCAACATCATAGACACAAACAGCTGGCCATACTCACTCTCTCTCACTCACACTCTTGCTCTCTTGCTCGCTCCCTCTCATACTCGCTCAGCTGTGCGACTAATCAAGCGTTGAAGATTCAAATTGAAAATAGTCGAAACGCATTGCTGCTGCTGCTATTTTTATGCTGATTGCTATGCAATTTGTCAACAATTTGCATAAACTACAATTTATTGCTATCTCTTTCACACAAATTCTCTCTCTCACATATTCAATTTATAATTTATATAAGAAATATATTTAACTTACGTTTTGTATTTTTTTTTTTTTTTTTAATAATAGCAGTTGTTGTTATTGTTGTTGAATTAACTTTTTGTTTTTTTGTGTGTGTTTTTTTTCTTATATTTTGTTTCTGTATTCACTTTGCACTATGGATGGAGCAACTTATTTACCGTTATTCAGCATATATATATACGTATATATTTTTTTTATATATTATTTATTATCTTATAATTCATCAAAAAAAAAAATTTTTTTTTTCCTTTTAATATTTTATTAACTTTCTCTCTCTCTCTCTCTCGCATTGGCTAACTCTGTTTCTTGTTCTTTTTTGGCCTTGTTTTTTTTTTATAAATTTTTTAGTGTTTTATTTTTTTTTTCGTTTAATATTTTGCTGTAAAGCTTAGCACAAAATGGACTTTAGTTGCAATCAGACGTTCGTTTTATTTATTTAGTAATTTTTTATTTTTTTATTTAGCAAACTTAACAAAATATATATATATATATTTTTTTTTTTGGTTTTTTTTTTATTTAATTTTTTTTTTTTTGTTGATTAATTTAATTGGCAAAAGCGACTGAAATCTGGCAAAAAGCGCTAATAAAATAATCTAAATATTTTTTATTTAAAAACGTTTAATTTACGCAATTAATTTTTTTGTTTTTTTTTCTTTTTTAAATTTTGGCGATTAATTTTTTTTTTATGTTTATTCAAGTTGTTTTTTTTTTAATAATTTCGTGTGCAAGTAAAACGAAAGGAAGTTGATTTTGAATAATTGTAGTCGATTTTTAGGCGTTGTTCAAATTGTTGTTTTTGTTGTTTGGTTTTATTTTTTTTATTTGTTTTTCTTTTAATTTAAACCGAAATAAACTTTAGACGGATATTGATTTTTTTTTTATTTTTATATATATATTGCTGTTGCTGTTGCTGCTGCTGTTGCTGTTGCTGTTTGCTGCTGTTTCTGCAATTTGTTGTCGTAGTTTTCTGTTGTTCTTGTTGCTGTTGCTGTTGCTGTCATTGGCGTCGTAGTCTGTTTGGACAATTTGAAGCTGTTTGGAGCTGGCTACTTGGCCTCTTTGGCAGCTGCTTGAGACTTGGTTAATTGATTGATTACCGCAAGTTTCTGAGTCGAACACGCGACGACAACACACTTGGCAAATGTTTTAAACAATTTAACATTTAAACTTTTTTGGCAGTTGCACAATTTTTTTTCTTTCTTTTGCTTATTGACTTTTATTTATTTTTTTTTTCTTTTGCTGTTGGACTGTTGGCTGTCTGACTGACTGACTGAATGACTGATATAACTGACTGACTTGCTGGCTGACTGACTGGCTGACTGGCTAGCTGACTGGCTGGCAGACTGTCTCAGTTGCTGCTCTTGTTCTGCTTGCTGCACGCTGCTTGCTGCTTGCTGCTTGCTGTTCGCTATGGCGATGGCGATGTTGTTGCTTTCGATGTCGTGCGCAACATTTCCAATTCGTGTTGTGTCACTTTCTGTCGCCTCTGTTTCACTGTGTAAGCGTGTGTGTGTGTCTTTGTGTTAGTTGTTGCTACTACTACTACTGCTGCTGCTGCCGCCCTTTAATGGCACATTGGAAGCAACATGCGATGTTTCTGTGACTTGAGAAACATGTGACAGCATTTTAGCCGCTTCCAATGGCGCAAGCGCTGCAAAACAACAGCAGCGACAGCTACAACAACAACTACAGCAACAACAACAGCTGCTCACAGTATCCAAAAATTAATGTCAGCCGCCGCCGACAGCTGAGCCGACTGTTAGCCGACCTGCAGAGAACTTCAACGAACAGCTGTTCGTTCTGAGCAAGCACCGAAAAAACAAAAAAAAAAACAAAAAACTCCCAAAAAATCGTAAAAAAAAAAATAATAAAAAATCACTTCCCAATGATTAGAAGCAACATAATCATGTTGAAGCTTGCTCTGTGTCTTCTTTCATTTGCCAATTGTGCAATTGTAGCTAGAAAATTGTACGAACAGAGAGAAAGAGAGAGAGTGACTGAGGAACTCTAGAAGAGACTCTCTAAGAGAAACTTGCGCAAAATGCTTAGCAAAGTAAGAAACGATAACTGAAGAATGATTGCTACCGTAGTAGGCGTGGCAGAGCGTGCTGAGCATGAGCTTGCTGCATCCCATTTCCTATTTCTTTCTCTTTCACTCAGTGTAAACTTTATTTAAATAAAACTTGACATATTTATATCTTATTGAACCTAAACTATATTTAAATCGAAATGAGTTTGAACGGACCATCATTTCGTACTGCTGCCATAGGAAGTACATGTCAAAATTTGAGTCTTTGTAAGAAAACATTGTTGTTCGTAATGATATGTGGCTGAAACTGATAGTATTAAAGTTTATTAATAAATTATAAATATCTACCAAATTTTAAGCAAATCGGACAACTCTATCGTATAGCTGCCATAGAAAGGATCAGTTTCAAATTTTGTCTTTATATGAAGAACATTTATATTTGTTAAGCAAACTAGATCAAATTTACGGGAATTAAATTTAGTAAAAACATAAACATCTTTGCCAAATTTCAACCAAATCGGACAACTCTTTCTTATAGCTGCCATAGAAAGGATCGCTTCAAAATTGTGTCTTTATATGAAAAACATTTGTATTTATTATGCAATCTGGTTTAAATGCTCAGGATCTGCATTGGGTGAAAACGAAAGCATGTTAAAAAAATTTAAGCTATATCGGACAACTCTATCGTATAGCTGTCATAGAAAGGATCGGTTTCAAATTCTGTCTTTATATGAAGAACATTTCTATTTGTTAAGCAAACTAGATCAAATTTACGGGAATTAAATTTAGTAAAAACATAAACATCTTTGCCAAATTTCAACCAAATCGGACAACTCTTTCTTATAGCTGCCATAGAAAGGATCGCTTCAAAATTATGTCTTTAGAAGAAAAACCTTTGTGTTTATGAAGTAATCCATCTTAAACTGACAGGATATAAATTTAATGAAAGCTAATGCATTTCAGCCAAATTTGATCCAAATCGAACGACAATATCATAGAGCTGCCATAGAAAGGATCTTTGGGTCTCAGCTCGCAAGCGTATAAAATCTTCGATATGTCAAAGAATAATATTGCTTAGTGTTATTAACTATTCAATAGATTAGTGAAACTTTCATTTTGTTTGACATTAGATTTAATATATCGTTGAACTTTAGTTGAACATGTAACAAAAGGACCACGCCCCGGTGTGGTAATCCAATCACAGCCTAAACAATTTGATTTTCGACATTTATTAAATGCAATGTGCATGCATAGTCTGTGTGTGTGTGTGTGTATTTGTGTTTTTGTTTGTCTTTTTGTTTTTGTTGTTTTTGGGTTCAAATATGCCACACCCCCTGGCTCCCTGGCTCACCCCATGATTGGTTTGAAGTCACCAACATTACTGAAGGGCAGTGAAAATGCTTACAAATGCAGCGACAGCACGCAGCACCCAACGACACAGACACATACACACAAATGGAAGCTTGAGTGTAGAAAATGAAGAGAAAGAGAAAGAGAGCGAGAGAGAAAAAACTAAAGTTGAATTTCATTTAATTATAACTTAACACGAAATGGCGTTGCATACAGAACGGCGCCGTCTATGCAAGCCAAGAAAATGCCTTTGCTTCCAGTTTCCCCAGTTGCCCCACGCCTTGACCCCACTGTGCAGCTAGCAGCTAACTCTGCTGCCTAATTTCCCAAAAAAAGAAAAAAAAAAAAGAAAACTTTTACGACACGAACCACGAACAACATGCCAAATATTGAAATGTAATAAATACCAAAAAGCGACCCAAAAAAGCAAAACATAAAATAATTTAACCATTTTTTTTTTTTTTTGCAGTGTTCGGCTGAACTATCGCGCTAGTTTTGCAGTTGCAACTATCACAAGTAACTATCAGTAAACATAATAACAAATATATATCATTAGCATTTGATGCTGTCACAGTCATATAATATTCTTCATAAGAGTTTTCTCACTCTATATTAATATTACGAATCTAAGAAATATTTATGGTATATCACTAATATTGCCATCGAACGTGATCTCCGCCTGGTACTAGTGGGAGACCAAATAAACCTGCACAGCAGCCGATACGCTGACAAGCTGGAGGCGCACCCAAACTCGCTAGCAAACAGACTAGCTGATCCTCTACCCCTCCGTCGACTTCAAAAAATACACCCCACTGATCTCCCAAAACGTACAATCTTGTAAATAAATAAATAAATGTAAATTTTTGTAAATTATTAAATAGTTAAGGTCTCTGTGTAGCATACTCCCCTTCCAAATGTTAAACGTCCGGTTATGTTCAGAAGGAACTGAACGATTCCGGCGAAAATAAATAAAAAAAAAAAGAAATTTTTATAAAATAAAATAAATGCAACCATTTTTATTTATTATTCGTTTTTTTTTTTAATGCGCCTGCAGAGGGAATATTAACTTTGGACAGAAGCTTGTAACGCCCTTAAGGAAGCGTGGCAAACTCTACAAAGTATATGTATTATTGATCAGCGTCGACAGGAGAATCCAAATGTGCATAGCCGACTGTCCGTCGGTCCGTCTGTTTCAACTCAAACTAATCTCTCAGTTTCAAATCGCAATAACACTTGGTATACACACTCACTATGCTCTTAAGCTGTACACAGGTCGGAACCAGCCGGATCGGACTACTAAATCACACAGCTGTCATGGGAAGGATCGCCCTGAAAACTAAGTTTCAGTATGAAAAATTTTCTTCTAAAACTGCAAGTGTATGAAATCTTCGGCCCGCTGAATATAACTTTACTTTTTTGATTTATTTTTCTATTTTTCTTTTTATTTTTTTATTTATTTTTATTTTTTTTTATATATTTTTTTTTTATTTTTCTTTCATTAAACTTTTTTTTGTTTTTTTTTCAGAAAGCTAAATAATAAATTTTTTAAATAACAAAATAAGAAATATAAATAAAATAAATATAATAATAAATTTCATTAATTTTATTTTTTTTTTTATTTTTATTTTTTATTATTAATTATTTTTAATTAATTTTTTTTTAGTTTTGAAGCGATTTCTATGATTTCTTTCTTAGGGCAATAAGTAGCATTAATGTCAAGTTTCATTTGATTATTTTAAAATTTAAATTAACAATTCAAAATATTATATGTTGACTCTACGATTTCACGATTGATCGAGAATATATATACTATACTTTAAAGGATGTGTCTTGAACTTTTAACTGTATCTTGAAGGCTCAAAAAACTCTCTTAATAATAAATTATAAAATAAATATTATAAATAATCTAAATTATATCGATATGTTATCGATATTATATCGATAACAGTAATATCAAGAGTCTTTAAGCGTTAAAGTCATGTAAAGTCAAGTTGTAGTTATAAATTTATTAGATTATTATCTAGGTAAATCATGAATAAGCACATTCACACACATTCCCACAGACACACACACACACACACAGTTACAGTGGCAGTAATAAGATGTAAGTATCATGTATATATCAAAATAGCAGACATGATATTTGGTAGGAATACAAAAAAAAAAAAAAATTAACTGTAAGCCGCTTCTTGTATTGCTATATTGCCACATTGCCGGCTGTCGGTTGTCGGCTATTTGGATGTTGAATGTTGACTTTCTCTCTTTCTCTAGCACTTGCATCGCGTGCGCAACACACTTACACTAACACTTGCAGCACTCACAATGGTAGTGTGAGAGAGAGAAAGAGCAACCCTTAGACCTAGCCTGGCCATGCCTGAACCAGTTGGTAACTTGCATTTTATTGTGGCTATAAAAATTGTAGCAAAAGAGCCAACTAAAAATGCTATGGAAAATTTATTAACGACGCCAGCGTAAAAGGCAAGACAGCTGCCCCTGCAACACAAACACACACACACAGACACACATCGACCGTTATATTCTATGCCTTTTGTATCGCTGTCTCTCTTCTTCTGTCTGTGTATGCGTGCGTGTCTCTCATACTCTCTCTCACTCTTTGTCTCGCAGTGTGTTGCGCCTTGACTTATGCTATTGATTTTTTTTTTTTGTTCCTTATATTTTATAAATATTTTTATACTTACCTAAGTTGCTGCCTGTTTTTGTTGTTGTTTATTGTACATTCTAATTTTTCTTCCTTGTCTTTTACTTCTTTTACTACTACAACTTCTTCTTCTTTTTCTTCTTCGTCTTTATGCATAATTACGCTCATTATAATTATATTAAATCTGTGAACATTTTTCTGTCGCATTTTAATTATAACTCTGCCATTTCGCTGTCTGTATTTAGCTCTTTCTTTCACTAGCTCTTTCTCTTCCTCTCTCTCTCACACTTGCTCACTCACTCAGCTGGCGTTCATTACGCTGCTACGCCACCTGTCGACGTTTGTAGGCAGCAAAACTAATTACGTGATATTAATTAGAAAGTCAGCTAAATGCTAATGATTCAAATGGAAGGAAAGAGACAGCAATATATATAAATAGAGAGTGAGAGAAAGAGAGCAGGAATAGCAAAACTGAAATTGCAAACTAATATATGAGTATTGTAAGGCAAGTCGATTAATTTCGCGAGGTTGCCTACGGCTTGACTTCGCTGGCACCTTCCATTTCTGCGCCTACAAAATCTAAACGATTTTCTTCTTTCTTTTTTTTGGTGTTTCTTGTTGTTGTTGCTGCGTATCCGTGTCCGTGTTCATGTCCGTGTTTTACTCTATCTTTGTATGTATCTGTGCGTATGTCTGTCTGTCTTTCTGTCTGTCTATCTGTGTGTGCTAGTATGTCCTTGTTGTTGGTAATAAATTTCAAGAGCTCTGGCCGAAAATGTCAGAAAATGCCTACAAAAAAAAAAAAAAAAAAAAGAAAACTAGGCACCAATGAAAAAAGAAGAAGAAGAAACAGCAGAAAAGAACCTGCAGTCATTTACGGCAATTTCAGATCATTTTCGTATTGATTTTCGTTTTTTTTTCACCTCAACAATCGTTTAAGTGGAAAGAGCGAAAGAGTAAGAATGCGAGTGTGTGTGAGAGAGATAGCAATTTCTTGCAATTTAACACGGCAACGATGCCATCGTCGTCGTCGTCGTCGACCGGAAACGGAAGTTGCAAGTGGCATGCGTCGCGGCTGTCTGACCACCGATACCTCGACGTTGCATTTATCTTTGTTCTTGCCACTTACTATGCTTGTGCAAAACGGAAATCGCAGTCAGTGTGCAAAATGTTCAATGCGAAAAAAAAACAAAAACAACAACAACAACAGACACAGAAAACAACTTCAAAAATGTATTTAAAGCTTTCCTTCTGTGGTTACACATTCCTCTCTCTCTCTCTCGCTCTCTCTCTCTCTTCCCATCGTCAACTCTCTGTCTCTGTTTCATTCTAGTTTTGGTAACATTAATTAAGTAGTTGTCATTTAACAAGTTAGTCGCATTGCGAGCCAACAGCAACAGCAACAGCAACAGCGACAGCAGCAACAACAATATGAAAAAGTTTTGCGCAAACTCCCTGAGGATATGCCAAAAGTGTTGTATATATTGTATATATATATATATATATATATCGTATGAAATATATATTTTTGAAATATTGCGCATACGCAACGTGGCCTTCACAAATAAGCTTAAGTAAAGTTTAAAGTTTTTAGGAATATGCAACATTTGACACTCGCCGCTAGCTGTTAGCTGTTCTGCTGCTCGCAGCTAATTCTTAAGTGTTTGCCACAAACTGTGCCAAAAACTGACAGCTTACAAATGTGTGTATCTTTCCTCTATCTTCCTCTCTCACTCTCTCTCTCTCTCCCTCTCGCTCTCTCTATCTATCTTCAGCTATATGCTAACTGCGCTTTAGTCATTTTGTCTGGCATTTTTCTGTTGACTGGCGCCGTTTAGATTTTTCATAATCAATAG
>JBAMBR010004241.1:0-26719 GCA_037044475.1 Zaprionus obscuricornis | reverse complement strand
ATTTACATTTTTGACAGACATTTTATCAATTTTTAGTTTTTTTTTTTGTTTTGAATAATTATTTTATTATTTTTCGTTTTTGTAAATTTTTAATTTTTTTGTCTTATTTTATACATATTTATGAAAAATACAAATAGCTATAAAAATTAATAGACATTTTATAAATCTTATTTTTTTTGTTGTTTTTAATTTTTATTCATTTTTTTTATTTATATAATTTTTTTTTAAAAATTCTTCATAAAATATTGCTGCATTTTAAGATGGGCTCCTGCGCTGTGCATTAACTTTTGAAGCTATTCATCATATTTTATGCAATATTATACCCTTGCTCTTAACCCATTAAAGCCATCATTGTCTGTTGTAGTTGGCTGTGGAAACTTTTCAATCTTTGCCAGCTGTCAAACAAAAAACAGAAAAAAAAAATTTCATAATGCGACGTTGACTTTCCACTTTTCATCTTTTGCCATGTAAATCATGCTGAATTTAAATACATATACAATATAGTTTTAACGTGTATTTGTGTGTATTTGTGTGTGTGTGTGTGTGTGTGTATTGCTGTGTTTTGGATAAATTATCATAAGCACTGTCCTCAAGGGCTGTTGGCAAGTGCTGCTACTGCTGCTTTTTGGACTGCAGCAAATGCGAATAATGCAAAATAGTTTCTTGCAGCTGCGACTCGAATATCTGAATATTCCCAAACAAAAAAAACTGACACTTGACATGTGACAGCAGCAGCCAGACAATAACAATAACTTGAAGCAACAACAATAACAACAGTCATAATAACGACAACGACAACTACAACAATGAGCTCTCTGACAGCGACAACAAACACTTTATAATTTGAGAAGTTTATAACAAGTGCAAGGCAACAAAATGAAGAACTGAGCACAACAAAACAAAATAAAACAAAAGGCAGACAAGTTGACAGCGTTATATACTGAGAAGTCTGTTAATTAACAGTGCGATAACATTAGATAAGAATTTTACAATTGTCTTGCCAATAGCAAAACTGTTAGTTAACAGTGCAGAGATCAGTGCAGACATTGCATAGTTGCACTGCTTGCCGTTCCTTTGGATGTAGGAAATGGGAAGAGTTTCGACTGCTTGTAAGATTATATTAGATGAGAATAAAGCATGCGATATCATTAGCATGTTTTAAATGTTTTTTTTTTTTTTTTATTTCCCATTTAATAATAAAATCTGTTATTTATAAATATCAACAATGAACATTTATTAATATCAATAAATATTTAATGTTAAGAATAACAAAAATTAAAAGAGCAGAGATCAGTGTAGACATATTTCCACTGCTTGCTGCTTCTTTGAATGTAGTAAGCAGTGCTAAGCAGTGCACTGATCAATGTTAAGTACAGCAAGACTTTGGACTGCTTGTCAAATAATAGCAGATGAAAAATGAACAACTGCTTGCTTGTAAAAGCAAAAGATCTATGTGAACTGCTTGCAAACTGCTTGAGTTGCTTGCGAACTGCTTGACACTTATTGCATATGAATATTGCATTCGCACTGTTAAGCATTTTAATTGACAATGCAATAACATTTGAATGTAGTTCATATAAAATAGAATGAAATAAAATACTGTTAGCATATTTTAATTATGTTTAAGCATAATCCAAGGTCACAAAACATTAGTTAATTAAATGCGTGTGGCAAAAGTTGCGTGACAATAGAATAGAATTAACTAGCATAAACGAACACGCAAATGTTGTTGAATATATTTGTTTTTGTGAATATTACAAAGAATTTGAGTGAAAGACATATTAAAGTTGTGTCATCTTTCATTGTAGCAACATAAACAGATGTTAAAGTAAAAGCATAAAGTAACCGCTAACAATATAAAATGTAAATTAGAATTGAAATGTTAAGAAACAACTCAACGCAACAACTCAAAGAGGCAGGCAGGCAAAAAGGCAGCTCGCTGTCCGTAACGGTGATAATCTACCCCAGAGACAAAACACAGTGAAGACATGTCTTCGACGTATACGAAGCGACAACACCAATATATATATATATATATGTGTGTGTGTGTGTATTTGTATATATATTTACATTCACAAACATCTAGTGAAAAAAGTGTCAAAGTCGCCAGACTGGCAACAGACAACAAGGAAACATTTGGTTGGACAACTGATGGAAAACGAAATGCATAATAAATAGATGTGCCAAGCAGCAGCTAAAAAGTAGCAAAAGAAAGTGAAGAAAATACCCAAAACGAACGATAATCAAATTCATATAAAATGTCAAGTAGCTCAAGAAATGCCCGCAGGCAGTACAGTTGAAGGCTTTCAGTTCTTCTTTCACTTCAATTCGTTTAAATTTCACTATATATATGTATATGTATATAAATTTATAATGTTTGAAATACGAATTACAATTGGACTGAGAATTGAAACGACTGCGGAAAATTTAAGAAATTTTATTTATTTCAATTTGCAAGCAAGTAGAAATTAGATTTAGTTTAAGCTTTAAAATCAACAGAATGCTTAGTAAAGTAATCGTAGAGTAACATAACAGCAGCATGTTGTCTATCAATATTAACAGAATCGTTGACTGTTAACATAGAGCTAAGCAATGTTAACACATAACATGCAATATACAAATGCTGCAAAATAAATCTTAACAGTTGAGATCACTGTTAATTAACTAACAGTAGCTGTTAATTAACATAGATGTGAATAATGTTAACTGTCAATATTTAACATTTGTCGCCATTGCTTAGCATAAATCTTAACAGCAATGATCACTGTTAACTTAACTGCCTACAAAGTCACTGTTAATTAACATTGGCATAATCAATGCTAGCTTATTTTACTATTTTAGATACATAACGTCCTTAGCAGCTGTTAATTAACATTGCATTAAATAATGTTACTTGCATAACATTTGCAAGAATAATACGTATCTTAAGCTCATTATTATTCAAAAGATGCAAATTCACAAAAAAAAAATAAGTAAGAAGGAGAATGAAAACATTTAAGCATCGCATACAAAGTATCATCAAGTGTTGTGTAATCAAAGCATATACAGTTACAGTAACAGTTACAGTAACAGTTTACATTAACATACGCACATTGTGTGTTAATCTGATACAAAACAGCATAAAGTTTACACACACACACACACACACACACACACACACAGGCAGACATACAAACAGACAGACAGACACTGAGAGACATTGTACAGTGTCAAGTGTTTGCAACATACAATTCAAAGTTGTCCTTATCGCAGTCCTTATTCACTTCTATTCAACTGCAAAATGCTTTGTACTCTCTCTATCTTCTTCTCTCTGTCTCTCTCTCTCTCTCTCTTTCGCTGCATGCAATCTTTGCCCGCATTTGTGCAGTTTGTGCAGTTTTGCATGGCCTGCAGCTATAATGACGCAGAGAGTAAGCTTACAATAAGGATGCAACCACAAAATATATAATCCCTGCACTTGCTGCCTAGGCATGAGCATGAGCATGAGCATGGAGGTATGCGTGGGTCATGCATTCATTGGCATTCATAAATCGCTTACCAAAACTGCAACCTTAATCAGATTTTGTGCAACAATTTGGAAGGGGAAGGAAGAGAGGGACAACTTCTTGTCTGGCAAACGAGTTACAGTTATTCAGGCACATCCTACATCCTGCTGTATGCTGGCATAAATAGCAATTTGCCAAGAGAGCAACAAAATCGAAAACTCCAAACGTTTCGCCTTCGCCATCATGCTCACGCCTTGCTTGCCATGACAACATCGTCAGGCTTTTGGCATTGGGCAAATTAAGTGCATTTTATCGTAAAATTTGCGACAACTTTGATTGGAGACTGTGGCAATTAAGCCGAAGATGTATCGATTCGCCAGCCAACAGCTAACTAATTTAATTAGCAGCGTTTTCAGTTGCTGCTGCTAGCTGCTGTTGCCTTTTAAAAGGCAAATATTCATGGATGCATTACGTATACGACACGTTTGACAGTTAATTAAATTTGTTGACCTCAGTGCAGATTTCAATTAAATGCGAAATGTGAAATTACAAAATGCAAATTGCATTTTCCATCACTTTCATGCATTATGCATAAAACTCTAATGGAGCTTTTAGCCTTTTCTTTTAAATCTTGCGCTCACGTCATACAAAATTTCATTTGCAAATCGATTTCAATTTTTTTTTCACATTTACTTTTTGTCGACAAATTACTTTTGGCCACAAAATATTTTTTGTCTGTGTGAAAAAAAAAACCTTTTTTTTTGTCTTTTACTTCCTCTTCCTTTTCTTCTTTTTAGGCCTCTTATTGGGTCAATGTCAGTGTCGTTGTGTCGTTGTGTCGTGTGATAATAATTTATTTTCTGTGGAGCTTTTTTTTTTTTGCAGCACGCCACAGGCTCAGCATTTGCCGCCTTTTTCTTTCCCTTCCCTTTGACTATCGCTCACAATTTTCTTTGTCCTTTGCTCATTTCTTTTTTTGGGGGTTGTTCATTTCAAAAACTTTTCGCTTTTTCTTTTTTTTTCTGTTTTTTTTATTTTTTTTTTTTTTTGGTTTTCAGTCTGAAGTGCAAATAGTTGTCAGCTCAAAAAGCTGCAGATCCGTTTTGACGGTTCGGTCTGACAAGACGCTCTACTTCTTGGATGATAACTGACAGCGCGCAGTGTTATATATATAAATGAGATTTGAAAATGTTCAAAGTAATGGAAAGAAAAGGTAACAAATAATTTTTGAAATTTTTAGCACTTAAATTCAAAGCTGAAAATTTTTAAATGTTTTTTTTATAATTTTTTCTTTGTATATATGAGGAAAGAAAACATTAAAAGGATAAAGAAAGGAGAGACAGAGAGAAAGAAACAACGAGAGGCAGCAAATGAAAGAGAGAGAAAGAGAGAAAAAGAGAAAGGTTGAAATAGAATAAGAGAAAGAGATAAACAGAAAGAGAGAGAGAAAAATACGGAGAGAAACAGAGAGAGAGTGATAGAGAAATACTGAATAAGATATAAATACTGAGAGAGAAAGGCAGAGAGAGCAAGTCAGGGATAGAATTAGAGAGAGAAAAAAAGAAAGATAATGAGAAAGAGAGAAAAAGAGAGGAGAGACACACAGAGAGAAAACCAGATAGAGAAAGAGAGAGAGAGAGTAGAGAGACAGTCAGGCATAGAATGTGAAAGAGACAGAGAGATAGAGAGAAAAAGGGAGAGAGGGAAAATGAAAGACAGTGAGAGAGATCGAGAGAAAGACAAAGATAGAATATAAGAAGGATAGGGAGATTTAAAGAGAGAGAGAGAGGAAAATAAGTAGATAAAATGAGAGAGAGACATTTTCTTTTATTTAAAATATTTTTTAAAATTATTAACAATCAATAATTTTTTTTATATTTTATTTATTTATTTTTTATTTTCTTGAATAACTTAAAATCCTTTTCAATTATTTAAAGTGTTTTTTATTTTATATAAATATTTGCTCTTAAAGTTTTTTTTTGTTGTTGTTGTTTTTGTTATTCAAGCAAAGTGAAGAGCGAATTCATCTTATACAAAATTTTGTTAAATATTGACATAGAAAATCCTTTGGCTCGCAAAGCAAACACAGCTGCGACAACTCTGCACGAAATCCAAATAGTAAATTTTTACCAAATCCTTCTCTTCGCCTACGCCACGCCACGCCCTCGCATTGGACTTTGACGACAAGCGCCTGGCGTGGCAGACATAAAACAAACTGCGGCCCATTGCAGGCAAACATCATATAAAACCCTTGAAAGAATCCTCCCCCCCCCACAGTAACAACAACAAAAACAACAATAAGAAGAAGAAGAAGGAGAAGGAGAAGAACAACATAAAACACTTGACCGCTTGACCTAAATTTGACAAGTTTCGCTTTTTTTTTCTTTCTTTTTTTTGGCGCCGGATTAAGCAGCGTCCGTCCGTCCGTCCGTCCGTCCGTCTGTCCGTCTGTCCCCTTTTTGTGCGTTCGTCTGTCCATGCGTACTTCCGTTCGTCTGTGCGGTTCGTGCAGATGAAATGTCAACAGACGCTGCAGGAGGGAGGCGACAAGAGAAATGTTTTAAAAATTACAACACGTAGGCAATTTCTGGCTGATGCGCATAAAATAGGCATAAAATGTGGGGCGTGGTTGGCACAACTATTGAAAGCTAATATACACAGATCCAGCAACGCTCCAACGGGTTATCAATGCCAACAAGCATCGAGAGTAAGAGAGAGATATAGAGAGAGAAAGAATGAAAATTTGACTCATTACGTTGCCCTAAGGTTATACGCCTGCCAATTGGCCCTGATTTCTTAACAACTACTTGTGCAACACACAATCACTCACAGACACACTCTCTATCTCGCACACACACACACACATACACGCATTAGCTCACTCATACAAACATGGCCTGAGGCAAAGGCGTTGAAAATTGATTTGTGCTCTGATAAATTTCCTTTTTGCAACTTTCTTTTTGCTCGCTGCTTTCACGTTTTATTCCCTTCACCTGCCATTGAAATTAAAGATTGCCCTCAGGCAACATCAGCAGCAGCAGCAGCAGCAACAGCAGCGGTAGCTTCAACTGAGCCCTGACACAGATAAGCGGCAAGTGAAGATTTTCTAGCCCCTTTCACCTTACCTCTGCGCATTGACTTGCTGGCACGTACAACATTTTAGCACACTATTTAAGCAGCTCGCAGAGACGACTGCAAAATGTGTCAATTTGGCGTCGAAGTTATTGACAGACACTGGCAACAACAACAACAGCAGCAGTGGGGACAATAGAGGCAACAATATAACGTAATGTGTGATGTGATGAAGTAAACAGCAAGTTTGCTTTTTCAGATACCCTGCAATATGCACGGGTACCGAAAATTGAATTTATTTATATTTATTTATATTTATTTATATTTATTTATATTTATTTATATTTATTTATATTTATTTATATTTATTTATATTTATTTATATTTATTTATATTTATTTATATTTATTTATATTTATTTATATTTATTTATATTTATTTATATTTATTTATATTTATTTATATTTATTTATAATTATTTAATATTTATTTATATTTATTTATATTTACTTATATTTATTTATATTTATTTATATTTATTTATATTTATTTATATTTATTTATATTTATTTATATTTATTTATATTTATTTATATTTATTTATTTATATTTTTTTATATTTTTTAATAAGCGATGTATTTTATTTTTATTTTATATATTTAAAATTCTTGAATTTAATTTATATTTAGTTTATTCCTTTATAAATTCTTTAATTTTATTTATATTCAATTTATTTTAAAATACTTTAATTTTGTTAAAATTTAAAATTTATTTGTAAATAACAAATGTTAAATTCATTTAATTTTATTTTTTTAAAATAATTAATTTTAATTAATTTTTTTTTTTTTATTTTAATTGTATTAAATTTATGGGAATTTTCTTAAATTTAATTTATTTAAACACAAATAAATTTTGAATATTATATTGAATAATTCTTATATTTTATTTATATTTAAGTTATTTATTCTTTTCATTGCTAAATTTTATTTATATTTAACTGAATTACTTTATAAATAATTGATTTTTCGTTCTTTTAAATTTAATTGAATATTATTATTTATTTAAATAATTAATTAAATAAAAATATTTTTTTTTTTTGTCATTTTTATATTATTTGTCTGAAAAATTATTATAAATTTTGTATTATTTTTTTCTTTTTTAATACAATTAAATAGCGATTATATAAATTTCATTTGAATTAATTACTAAATAATTATTATGTGCTAATTATGATAGTTAAGAAACTCAAGTTACTCTTTGTCGCTTATGATAAACAGGGTACAACAACAAAAACAACATCAGCAATGACAGCAACGGCAACCAGCAACAGCAACAACACATGTTTACATTAGCAATAAAACAAGCAGCAACTGAAATTGAAGCTCACTGCAACAGCAGCTGCTTGCCACGCCCACTAACAACCTACACGTGCCACACACAAAGATACTCACACACATAGACATAGTCAGTCAGTCAGTCAGAGAGTCAGAGAGTCAGTCGAGCTGTAAGGTGTTTCACTGCCTCACGTACGCGAAACCAGTCAATGACAGAGGAGGAGATAGCACCAGAAGATGCCAGAGAGTTAGAGGGGCAGAGAATAGGAGTTTACCCACACCGCTTGGTTAGGCAGACAATAACTATAATTGTCGCATCAGCGTTTTTCCTGCTCTTCTCCAAAGAGTATGCAGTAAAACGGCGAGTCATTGCCAACTGTTGGTGGGGCAGGGAAGCAGAGAGAGGCAAGTGACGAGAGACGAGAGGCGATGGCAGTGGAATGCCATTAAGCAACAGACAGGGAAATGCTGCGTATGAAGCAACTGCCACGCATAGGCAGCAATTCCTTTATATACGAGTAGCATGTGCTTCACTCTCTGTGTATATCTCTCTATGTTTGTATGTGTGTGTGTGTGTTTGTATATCTGTATATGTGAGGAAATAAAAAATTCTTAAATTAAAGTCAATTTGACGACTCGTTGGATGTGCAAAATGTCTGAGAATGTGAAATGGGGAATCTAACTGAAGTGAAACTTAATGTTGATTAGGAAAATTGAAGTGATAATCTCTCTCTCTCTCTCTCTCTCTTCTCTCGTTCTCTTTTTGTCTAACTCTAACATTCTTCTTCTCTGTTTGTGATGCTTGAGTTTAAGTTGAAAAATAAAATCTGCTGAGCGATGGTATAAAGATTGTGATTAAAGCTACGAAATTGTATGAGAAGAGAATTACAAACTGCAAGAAATTAAATTGAAAAATTATATTGCAGAATTTCCACATCAGCTTAAAGTAAAAAAAAAGCATTAAAAATATATGCAAATCACATTATACTAGGAGAAAAGTAGTAAATGGAATTTAAAAGAAAATGTGAAGTAAGCAGTGATAGTAGTGAAAGAAGAATTAAAGTACTAATACTAGTAAAATTAGTAGTAGTAGTATTTAAAGTAGTAGAAATAGAAATAGAATTATTAGTAAAAGTAGCAGAAATACTACATAAATTATAAGAAGTTTTATAGTACTATGATTATACTTATAAGTAACAGTATAGTAGTAGAATAATAAAGAAAAATTGGTAGTATATAGTGTAGGGTGACCAATGCACTTATACTCCAAATAACTGTAGTTTAAAGACAATAAGATCGTTGTTCTTCCGAACCTTTATTTTTATGTCTGTACCTTATGCTATTTTACGATCGACTGCTCCTCACGCTCACCACACTTAGCAGCCACCGTCTTATGTTAATGTTAATAACATTACTATGCTCAGTCTTATGTTACACTATTATGCTAGGTCTATAAACTTAATGTATATATTTACAATGCTTGATCAGGCTTGTCCCGCTACAATATTGATACTAACAGGAGAAGAATCAAAGTACTAATATTAGTGAAATAAATATTAGTATAAGTAATAGATATAGTAAAAATAATATAATAGTAGCAGCAGTATAGTAGGAGAATAAAAGTAGAAATGAAATTCAGTATGAAATTAGTAGTAGGAAATGACAGTAGTAGAGGAAGAATCATTATATTAGTAAAATTAGTAGTAGGAAAAGTAGTAGAAATAGTTGAAATAATATATGGAAACAGTTAAATAGTAGTAGCAGTATATCAGTAGAACAAAAGTAAAAATGGAATTCAAAAGAAAATTAATAGTAGATAATAATAGTAGTAGAAGAAAACTTATAGTCTCAATATTAGTAAAACTAGTAATTGTAAAAGTAGTAGAAATAGTAAAAAATGTATTATTTTTAAAAAGTAGTATAATAGTTCTACTATTATTGAAATGAAACTAATAATTAAAGTAGTAGCAACAATACTTTCAGTAGTGGAAAACCAGGATTAAAAGTTGTCGAAGTAGTAGAATAATATGTAGAAGTACAATAATTGAAATTAGTAGTATCGTGAATTCAAATTAGTATAAATAGTAGTAAAAAAGTAGTATTACGAGTAAGTGTAATAAATATAATAGATATAACAGTATTATTGATTTAATAGTATGATATTAAAAATAGTAATATAAGTAGTAGTAAAATTAGTAGTTGAAAAAGTATTAGTAGTAATACTTCACGAAGTATAAAATTTTTAGTCGAAAGAGGAGGGTAAGGGCATGTAAAAGTAGTTAAAATTAGTAATATAGTCTGGTAACTATAAGAAGTAAAATTTTTAATATTAATAAATATACTACTAGTAGTATAATAATACTAGCATAAAGTATAGTATTAGTTTAATAAATGATATAAATATTACATATAGCAATGAAGTAGTGAAAAAGTATTTATAAAAGTATTAAAACTAGTAGAATAAGTAGTAATAATTACTAGAGTAAATAGTAATTAAAGTACTTCTAATAGTACTACTAGAAGTAGTAGTAATAGTATTTAAATAATATTACAGTTAACAATAGTTACATATAAAGTAGTGACAAAGTATGTAGTAATTACACTATAAATAAAAGAAAGCTAAACTCTATTAAATGCAAGTGGAAAATTGCCCCTAAAGAAGTAAAAGAAGAATATTGAACAAATGAAGTAATGAAGCAATGAATCAATAGCTTGTGGTTATAGCACGCCACAAAAAGAGTAGTAGAACTTGAATTGCTACTCACCGTATGTAGTATGTATTTTCTTGTGGTTTGCCAGTGAATGGTGCTCCGGATGCTCGAAGGATACTTTCTTAACATGGGCAGAGAGAATAAGCAAACACACTTGAACACTTGAAAAGAAACTCAGAGTGGAAATTCAACATTAATTAACTGAAATGTAAACCGAAACAATTTTACTTGGCAATCTTTCTCGTATTTCACTAGCGAAATTTGTAAGCAATTTCGAGAAACAAAACATTCGCCTTGAAGCTGGTCATAGCAACAGCAACAATAGCAGCAGCCACATTCATATCCGCATCCTCTTCCTCTTCCGACTCCTGCTCCTGCTCTTGTTTCTGTTCCGTATGAACGTTTACGTTACGAGAACATTTTAATCTAATTTAACACACTTTAGATTTATATTTGCTTAAATAGAAGTTATCTAAGTGGCACGTGCCAAGCATACGCAATGCTCGAAGCTAGAGACTAGACACAAAGCAGTCGTAACATTGGTCAGTCCTGGTTCCGCTTCCACTTCCACTTGCAGGACAATGGACAATGAACCATAGAAGACACAAACGCAAACGCATTTTTATTATAGTTTATTTCATGTCTTTAGCTTCTTTTATTTTTTTTATTTTTTTTTTTTGTTCTTCTTTCTTTTCATGTTGCAACGCTTACAAATGCATTTGGCCCAATCGAATTGAGGATTGGCAAACGTTTTAAACGTTTATTGGCCCAAAAAAAATGAAAAAAATAAAAGTAAAGCTAAATGCAATCAATTTTACAATTGTAGTTGTTCAATGTACGACAAAGCATAACAAAGGATAATGGCTTGAACAAGCACTCAAATCTTTTGTACAAAACTATAGAAACTCAGCCGTAAACTCGCCTCAAAAGCGTAAAAAACGAATAAATGACGTTCAAGAGCGATTGCAACATCTTTAGATTCATCGGATAGACACCGCCAACGAGTATCTATAAAATATAGAATGGGAAAGAAAATGAAAATGAAAGAGTTAAGTAATTGCATCAGACATCGCAGATCAGACATTAGACATCAGATAACAGACATCAGACATTGCATTACAAATTATAAATTGACTTACTGCAAGCGGTTTCTGTGAGCGCATTATGAGAAATTTTAAAGTTTTTTGTGTCTCAATATCAAAATCCATCCAATTGCTCTCATACGCCGCTATTGCAATATAGAAACTCTAAGGATCAGAAACATATATATTATATGTATGTATAATTGAAATGTTGATGTTACTTAAATGAAACTGTTTATACCTGAAAGTAAAGCTCATTGGCCACATAGTAGAGCACGACGCTATTGGCAAATATCATTATCATATAGGCAATGACTATGATTGTCTGTGCGATAGTTTGTGCCTATGAGATATTTACAATAATTAATAAAAATTAATAAAAATTAAATTAAGTTTCTATATTCTTATAATATAATTAATATAATTAATATAATTAATATAATTAATATAATTAATATAATTAATATAATTAATATAATTAATATAATTAATATAATTAATATAATTAATATAATTAATATAATTAATATAATTAATATAATTAATATAATTAATATAATTAATATAATTAATATAATTAATATAATTAATATAATTAATATAATTAATATAATTAATATAATTAATATAATTAATATAATTAATATAATTAATATAATTAATATAATTAATATAATTAATATAATTAATATAATTAATATAATTAATATAATTAATTTAATTAATATAATTAATATAATTAATTAGTATAATTAAACGGGAACTTATATCCTGTTTTTCTCAGTGCAATGAAATATCAAATTTCAAATCGCTCAAACATGAATATCGACTAAGACATTAATAGATAATTAACTTATAATTGAAATTAAACCCATGATTAATCCAAGGACTTACAATAATCAAGGAGAAGAGTAGCACGCAAAGCATTGCACCGAAGCATAGGAACTCCACTAAATGTAAATTACTATTCAAAGCATTCATGGCATCGACAAGTCTGTAAATGGAGCAATGCAAGTATTCAGCCAGCAGCTAAGCTAATTCGAACTAAACATTCACATACATAAGTATTCACATGTATTCATGTGTGTTCTCATGTTGCTTACCCTGCCAACTTGACTTGATATCGTATGCACCAAATTAATTCCTGACGTACCTGCGACACGCACAGTCGCTGCAAGTTGCTTAACTTGTGCTGCAGCACACGACACATAAGTATGGCAAATAGAGTAAAGGTGACCACAAGATTCGTATATGGAATATACATGCAACAGCCCATGGGCGCCATTATGACCTGAACCACAAAGAAGATCTCATAGTAGGGGCTGGCATATTTGTCAATACCGGGCACATACATGCCATAGGGCAGCACTGCAAATACCAAATACCAATTGCCAATTGCCAATTGCCGGTTGCGAATTGTAAAATGCGAATTGCCAGATGCCAGATGGCAAATGGCAAATACAAACAGAAATACAAATACCAAATCCAATTGCAAGTACAATCAGAACAACAATAAGATTTGTGTAGTTGACTTACCACGTTCCGTGCCAAAAATGGGATAGGTAACAAAGCCAATGCACGTACAAGTTCCCATTAGTAAATTAATGCGTCCAATTGAATTGGAAAGTCGCGTGGTATCGGCCACCAGTTGGCCAATGTGTTTGTCCGGCGAATTCTGTAAATTGTAGTGCACGAATTAAAGACATAAAGTTAGCTCTAAGAATAATTCATTTTATTGCATGCTGCACTTTATGTACTGCTTGCTTATAGTCATTGCTGATCAAAGCAGTGCAATTAAAGCAGTTCAACAATTCTCTTTGTTAAAAATAATGCTAAATCATTTTAAATAATTTTCAATAATTTTAAATAACATAAGCTTATAAATAAATACAGATAATTTTAAATAATTCAAATAGTTTTAAATAATTTTAAATAATTTTAAATAGTTTTAAATAATTTTCAATAATTTTAAATAATTTTAAATAATTTTAAATAATTTTAAATAATTTTAAATAATTTTAAATAATTTTAAATAATTTTAAATAATTTTAAATAATTTTAAATAATTTTAAATAATTTTAAATAATTTTAAATAATTTTAAATAATTTTAAATAATTTTAAATAATTTTAAATAATTTTAAATAATTTTAAATAATTTTAAATAATTTTAAATAATTTTAAATAATTTTATATAATTTTAAATAATTTTAAATAATTTTAAATAATTTTCAATAGTTTTTAATAATTTTAGATAATTTTTAACAACTAAACAGTTCTTAAATAAATTTTAAATAGCTTAAAAGAAAATTTAAATAATTTCCAATAAATTAAAATATATAAAATTTAATAATAATAAAGAATTACTCACCAATAGCTGCAGATAATAAACTTTAAGTAGTTCCAAAAAACGTTCATAGCTTCCACGTTGCAGGCACAACAAAACTCCACGTACAACAGTGTTGGTGAAGAGTACCGCCAAATAGACATTACGTATGATAAAATCCAGTGGCTCAGTGCTTAAATAAATGTCAACATATTGTGTCATATTGATGAGAGCAAATGGTGTCATTGCCAAATAACGTCGCCAATTGTGAACGAATAGATATGACCAGAATTTCATTAATTTTAGTGTATTGCCAAAGATAGGCATCTCTGGCGTAGACATTTGCTGTATTAGCTGCATGTTGTGCTGCTGCTGCCTTGTGCTGCCTTATGCTGCTGTAAACTGCTTTGCCAACAATTTCAGTTACTTTTATAGACTTAACAGTGTCTTGCGCTGTTAAGAACGTATTGCGTCTCGTCGCCTCGTCTCATTATGAAACTGCTAATTAATGTCTCGTTGAATATTGATTATGCGTGTGCTAGTGCGTGTGCGAGTGGTAGGATGATTGTGTGACTGAGTGAGTGTTAATTAGCTTGTAGTGAGGCTTAATTAAAGGTGTGAAAG
Organism: Zaprionus obscuricornis; assembly: GCA_037044475.1. Taxonomy (NCBI): domain Eukaryota; kingdom Metazoa; phylum Arthropoda; class Insecta; order Diptera; family Drosophilidae; genus Zaprionus; species Zaprionus obscuricornis. The sequence continues at coordinate 12,087 of JBAMBR010004241.1, read as the reverse complement.
GCTTAATTTTAATGTAAATGCCACTTGAGTGTAGCTTGTAGTTAAATTTGTAATGTCTTAATGGCATAGTGCTACTGCTACTACTACTGCTATTGTTGCTGTTGCTATGTTAACTGTTATACTGCCAGAACTGTGACTTTAATTCACCTTCTGGCATTCATGCCTGCAGTTGAATACATTGGAAACGCAGTTGCCTGTTTAACCAGGTCACCACATAAATTTTAGCGTAGTTTTCATATATTTTTTTTCCTTTCTCTCTTTTATTTTTGGGCAACTGCAACGAGTCAGAAAGTCGCAAAGTGTGCAAAAGAACGAAGCGAACTCAATGACCCTAAAGTGCTATTCGAGTGGTAAATATTTGGCAGTGGCATCAACTTGCAAGCGGCATGTTGACAGTTTAATGGTCCAGCGACTACAGCAGAAATAAACTAAAGCAGAAGTTCGCCAAAAAGCTCGACACAAAAAAAAAAAAATAATAAAGTAAAATAAACTTTAAAGTGCTGGCAAACATGACCTGGGCCAATTATCAAAGGCTCATAAATTGCATGTACTGTATGTGCTGCTGCTGCTGCTGCTGCTTTGGCTGCTCTTTCTGTATGTCCTGCTATGCCCTGTAAAATATGCAATACTTTTTGCAACATGAATACATGAAAAAGTTTTGCAGACTGTGCACTTGACCTCATCTCGAGGCTCACTGATTGCGGCTCCGACATTTGTAATAAGCGTTCAAAAATGCAGACGGCAAAACTTTTAATTGCACTCAGCACTGGCCACAGCAGAAGCTATAGTGGGCGTGGCATGTATGTAAATATTTGTATGTATGAGGAAAATCAGTATCAGACATTACTCTGCGACTTTGTCTTCATGTTTGTTATGCCAACTATTCTTTTTCTTGTTGTTGTTCATTTTAATTTTATTTTTTTTTTTTTTGTGGGCAAGCAGACAACGCGTCGAGTTATAAATTGAAAATTTTACAGCCAGAAAGTTATGATTTTGCAGGAGGAGGCAGAGATTGCTTGTCTCTCTCTCTCTCTCTCTGCCTGCCGTATTAATGTTAGTTCACTTCTCAATAATGCACATATGAGCTTTGCGAGTTCTTAGTGCTGTGCACCACGCGTCAAATTAAATGCATAATTACTTGATAATTGGATTTGTGGTCGGCTCAACTGGCTGTGCAAAATTTTCTAATTAAAATGTTTAGTGGCTAAAGGGACGAAAGCGTCACTTTCCACATTGTACACCACATTCCACTCACCGTTTGCCCAATTGCCACTTGCCTCGTTGCCATTTTGGCACTTGATTATGCCGCTAAGCCTCAGGCACGTACTCCACCAACAGGCGTCAGAGGCTACACGGCCAAAAAGTGCTCGAACGAGCGCCCGCTGTGCGCAGTCAAGTGAACATGTTTTGCCATATTGTTTTGACTGCTCACGATAAGATAGAGAGATACAAAAGCGAAGAAGAGTTAGAGTCTTACAGCTATGTTGCTTTGTTTGCTGCAATGGGAAGAGATTTAATTCGAAAATCAATTAGTTAAATTTTATGATATTCAAAGGTTTCTCTATGGCAGCACTGCAGTGCACTGTGAACAGCGCTACGCAGTTGTTTTTGATGTGATCTCAAGCAGTGTCAAGCAGTGCTACGTTGCACACAGCTTTAAGGCGATCGAATTTATACAAGCAGTTCATCTTAACAGCTTCAAGCATTTGAATTTATACAAAAATATTTCAAGCGATCCGTAAGCAGTTCAACTTAACAATTGCAAGCAGTTCAACTTAACAATTGCAAGCAGTTCAATTTCAATTATACAAAAATTTGTTAAATGATTTGAGTGCAGCTGCTAATAATAAGCACAATAATAATTATTTATAAATTTAATTAAATTAATACAAGTATATAAATTATTTAAAAATAAAATAAAAAAATAAATAATTAAATTTAATAATTTAAAAAAGTTTAGTATAATATATAATAAATAAATAAAAATTTATTTTATTTATTTATTTTTATAGATTATTTAAATATGAAAATAAAAAATAAATTGTTTAATTTAATCATTTCAAATAGTTAAATATTATAAATTAATTAAAAAAAACATTTGAATATAACATTTATGTCAGCAAGCAGCACATTGAGCAAGCTTAATACTATATATTTTTTTTATATGACATAAATAAAGTCAGCTGTATTTTCAAATTCGTTATGCTGCCAAGAAAAAAAACAAAATAAAAAAAAAAAAATCTCTTACTTATTTCTTATCTCTCACCTGCTGAGACTCAGTGTGTAGGCGTGCCGCTTTAAATAAGTAATAAACACCTTTTTCTGGCCGTGCAACGTTTCTGCTTGGCGCACGTTTCGTTGTAATAAATTTCCATTTTGTTGTTGCTATTCTTGTTGTTGTTGTTGCTGTTGTTGTTATCTGCGCGTATGGCAGGGCAACCGGGGGGTAGAGGCTACACCTGATTTTTTGGGGAGCTGCAAAGGGAGCGAGGTGGGGTGGGGATGGTCTTCGTAGGGGCGCAATCTCAGTCGGGGCACATAGTTTGGCGCCTTTTAAAATTTTCATAAGCAGCGTCGCATTCGTAATACAAACGAAATTTATTGCATACACTCAGGCGCCGTTGCCTGTTCACTTATTCATATGAAATTGCCTGATTACCGCTTGCTCACCCGCTGCTTACATCCTCTCACTCGCACTCTCTCTCTCTCTCCCTCTCCCTCGCTCACTCTCTCTGTATTGGTACGTGTTTGAATTATATGCCGGTCATGCCAGTTGAGAAAGAGAACGAGTGCGTGTACATGTGTGTGTGTGAGTGTGTGTAAGAGAGAGAGAAAGAAAGAGATTGGTAGATTTTTTACTCATGTAATGCGCCTGTTTGTATGGCAATCGTTGCGCTGGGCCGCATTTTTTATGAACTGTCGGGCCATGACTTTTATGATTTGTATTTCTCGACTTGAACACAAAATCGTAGTGTTTGCCAAACGAATGTGAATACGAGTGTGAGTATGAGTATGAGTATGAGCATGAGTATGAGTGTACTCAAGTACCAACTCACAAGTGTATAGTTTCGAGTCACAGAAGTCATTGAATTAAGCAAATGGTCAGGCAATGCCGCAGTGGGGTTGCAGTACATTGGCTAGGGGAAAAGTGTCATGACGGAAGCAATAGAAGGCAAAGCCTAGTGTAGAATGAATAAGTAAAATTCCAGTAGATTTCAAGTACTATATTTAGTTGGACATGTTTACTGCTGCTGCAAACACTTTAGCCGAAAGATAGAACTATAAATGGAATAGCATTGCGATGTGACAGTAAAAAAATTCAACTTTGAATTATTAAATATTGCCGAACTCTAGAATTTTTATAGTGAAATATTAAAAAGAAATATAAACACTGCTAAACATAAACATGCGAAACATAAAAGATTATTTATTGCATAATTTTTAATAATTATTAAACTTATTTTAATATTATTAAATTTACATAAAAATTTTTATTTTATAATTTATGTAAATTATTGTATTTTGTTTTTAAATTTATTTCTTTAAAATTTTTGCAATATTGAAAATGAAAAATTCATTATAACTTTAATAAAAAAAAGTTGCTAAAAATAAATTTGTAGTTATTGAATCATTTTCAAAAGTTAATTAATTAAATTTTAATATAATTTAATTAACATAAGAAATATAAATAATTTACTATATTTAATTTTTTTTTATTTATTACCTTAAAATAAAAAAATTATTTGCTAGAAATAAACTTGCGGAAATTAAATTAAATTTTTTTTTTGCATAAATTTAAAAAATGTATTAAATTTTTATATGTGTAAAGTAAAGTAAGGTTATTTTTATTTTCCTAAAATTTATTTATTTTATTATTTTAAAATGTTTGCTAAAAATAAATATGCAGAAAATAAATTAAATATTTTAGGCATAAATGAATATAAAATTAATATAATTTCTATAAATGTACTTAAATTAAATTATTGAGTTTATAATAAAATGTATTTCTTTACAATCTTATCTTAAAATAAAAAATGTTTCATTTGCAGTAAAAAAAATTTTACAGTTTTTGCATATTTTTAAATATTTTTCTATTTTTTTTAATTTAATTTATTATAATTAAATTTATATAAATATTTTTAAAGTATTTATTTTATTTTATTTTTTATTTTTATTTTTACCCCTCCTTTTTTTCAGTTCTACCTTAGTTTAATTGCTTTCGACAACTTTTTTGCATAAATTTGTCAATGTCTATGAACAAAGTTTTCTTCAATATTTTGTCGCTAAAGTAAATTTTTGCGTTTGCCTTTGCCTTTGCCTTTGCGTAGCGCAGCGCAGACAACACACAATACATAAAATCTAAGGAGTTGCACGTGCAGTAAATCTCAGCAATATACATACTTACCACAGACACACACATACATCAACATTGCCAGTGGCAGTAACAGTAAAAGCAACAGCAACAGCAACAGCAGCAGCAGCATCAGTAAAGAACAACACACTATAAACACCTTGGCAGAGCACTAAAATATAACTTAATCCCAACGAAATTGATATGAAATTTTACACAGAATGTTTGAAAATACAGAAAAGCAGACACAGATACAGGAACAGACACAGCAGGCGATGTGGTGACAGTGCAGGCACACAGGGCGTATGAGCAATGTATACAAACTTATACACTAAAACGCTCAGTCTTGAGCTTTGTGCGTATGCCTGTGAGTGTGTGTGTGAGAGAGAGAGAGATGAGAGAGTGTGTGTGTGTGTGTGTGTAGCAAATTTAAATTCCACACATGAGCTGTGTGAACAAAGTGTTTGAGATTTTGCTTGTGTAACTTTTCTTCTTTGTTTTTTGTGTCACTCTTACACCTGCATGCGCCTATCTCTCTCTCTCTCTTTCTCTGTATCTACTGTTGTCTCTTTTTCTGTCAGTTTTTGTTGTTGTTTCTATGTTTTGACTGTTTTTTTTTTTTAACTAATTTGCAGCTTTACAGTTTTTGCCATGTTTTTTTTTTGTTTCCTATTTCTTTTCCTATATATGTATATATATATATATATTTTTTTTTTTTTGGCTAACTTTGATGTTTACTTTGATAATTTTAGATTGAAAAAGTTTGATTTTTTTTTTTTTTTTTGTGCTGCTTGCAAGCTTTGAGTCACGTCGCAGATTTGATGAAAAGTGAAATTATAATAGCAGCATAGAGAATTAGAAAGAAAGGGAGAGAAGAGAGAGAGTGAGAGATAGAAAGATTGAGTGTGAAAAGAGATAGATAGAAAGAGAGAGAAATAGAATGGGAAAGAGATAGAAAGATATATATAGAGAAAGAGAGATAGAAAAATAGATTTGCAATCTTTAAACAAAAAAAAAAAAAAAATCTTTTATTTTTTTGTATCAGTTCAGTTTCGACCTTGTGCCAGATTTGTATCATGCAACGGAAACTGTAGAATTCCTCATGTTCCTCTTGTTACTCTTGTCCTTCCATTGTTTGCATTTAGCATGTCTCTCTGTGGACCACGCCCATTCATACACTTTACAATTACCTAGTATCCCCATAGTAGAACCTCCCCCCCCCTCCCCCTTGCCATCTCCTCCAGCCACTACGCATATAATTTTATCTCACTTATTGTCTGCTCAGCTCAGCTCAGCTCACAGCTCACAGCTCGCAGCTCGCAGCTGCTTAATTTTTACACTTGACGCGCACTCGTCGCCTCCTGCCACACATAAATGACACATCCCTTGTGGCATGAAAAGCAACAGAAAAACTGGCACAAACTTTTTCTTCTTTTCTTACTAAGAATTCGCATTGTTGTTGTTGTTGTTGTTGTTGTTGCTGTTGCTTACTTAGTAATTTGCCTGTGGGGTGCCACAAAAGCAACATCATGAAGAAGAGAAATAAGAAGAAGAAGCATAGTACAAATCTGCCTTTACTTTGTCTTCCAAAAGTTATTCTTGCTACTGAGTCGCAATGTTCAACTTAAGCTTGCAGCAAAAGCCATAGAAGAGTTGAACATATTTTAAGTCACATCTTTAGCTAAACAAAGTCTAATAATTGGCATTATGTTGGCCTTAAAATAATCTGAGCATACTATATGCAACTCTAGAGTTCATACTTTTCATTATTTGCTTTTCATGTTTTTCATTAATATTTTTTTTTTTTTAAATTTGCTTAGAGAAAATTGAGAATATTTAAATATGTTTTGCAAATATTTAATGACACTTTAAATAAATTTAAATAGAGTAAAAACTGAATAATTAGATAATTTTCATTTGTGAATGTATAAAAAATATATAAAAATATGTTATAAAATATATTTAAAAACAAAAAAACTTTCTATAATTCTTCATGCTTGTTCGAGTAGAGTCGAGTTCTCTGGGACACGCTTTTAAAAGAAGAATTGAAGATGACGATGTGGCTACGCATAATAAGTAAGGAAACTCTGCGCAAACTGCTTGATGTTCACTTAAAAGTCTCAACGTAACATTTTTCACTGCACAGTGTACAAAAAGTGGAAAGTGAAAAAAGAAATTAATAAAAAACGTAAATAAAGAAAGAGTAGAAAATGAAAAAATAAGAAAAATAGGAACAAAAAAATTTATAAATAAAAAAATAAAAAAAAGGTAAAAATTAAAAAAAAAATAAAAAACAAAGAAAAAAAAACAAAAATAAAATAATTTGTTAATTCATGAAATTTACTAATCGAAAATTTGGTAACTATGTTTAATTGAAGCTTGTATTGGTGCTACACAAGTGTCTATGAGCGAGCTTAGTATAATTTTATTACTCGTTAATCATATGAGAAAATTGATCAGGGCAATTTTAAATATTCTACCAGCATCCAAAATAAATATTAATTTCTTGTACAGATACTTAATACTCTCATACTCAATACAAGTGTACGCAAGTATTTTAATTTTAAATAATTTTTTTTTACTGAAAGTTCTAATAAAAAACAACTAAAAATAAATTAAAAATATATTGTATATATTTTAAGGGATTTTTAATTCCGACAAATTGATAAATTAATATAAAATTTTCCTGAAATTAAGCTGAGCATATGCAGCTTATAATTTTTAAACATTTTTACTACATTTTTACTATGATTTTGTATAAACAAGAAAAAAATATGTATATTAAAATTTACTTCAAAATTTTAAATAAAATAATAAAAAAAAAAATTAGAAAAAAATGAAATTTATTAAATTCCACAACGAATACTAAATATATTAAATACTTTGAAGCTTACTTTTTGCTAGCATTAAGCATACGCCCAGTACGCCTGAAGCATTGTCTGACAAATATTTGACCAAAAGATGTGCAAGAAAATGTTGTTGTTGTTGTTGTTGTTGTTGTTGTACAAATTTGTCGAAATGCCACAGATTGTGAAATGTTTATCTGCAAAATTACAAGTTAAGCATTTGTTGCGTTGTTGTTGTTGTTGTTGTTGTTTCATGTTGTTGTTGCACTGCTGCACTTTTGTTGTGTCATCAACAAGCGAAATTCATAAGGCCAAAAACCTCAAGGGAAGTGCAAAAGTAACTGCGACTTGAAAGATTTATGTAGAAATATATATATAGTATATATATATATATATGTTAGACTTTATATATATATATATATATATAGTGTATATCTTGTCGGGTCGTTACATAAAACCCGACAAGCGTCTTAACCGCAGCTAAACAAGTAATTTTGAGCACATTTCACTTGTCATATGACACGTACTTACTTTTGCTTGCCGCACCCAGCAGCTGTTGTTGTCTCTCTCTCTCTCACACACACATATAGTGTTGCACTTACTGTCTGCGTCTTTGGTTTTAGTCGTTTTACCTCTTTGCACTTTGCCCAAACCCCACACGCAGCTGTGTTGCTGCTTTCGTGTCTCGCAGCGATTTTCCTACTTAGCAGCTAGGCAAAAAGTTGCAAGTTTCTCTTTCTCTCTCTCTCTCTCTCTTAGTATTGTTGCCCTTGCAACGTGCATTAAATGCTGCCAAGATACAAGATATAAGATACAACATACAAGTTTTACTTGTCTGTCGACTTTACGTGGTTTTACTCGTACAATTTCCTGTTCCAGGTAACTCGACAGACCCCAAAGAGAAGCTTAAAGCAGAATATGCATCGATCGAATATGCAAGGCAAAGAGTTGACTGGCATTAAGTTAAACACATTAAGATACATTTCCGAGAGGCGCAATTGAAGCCTTTTGTTTTTATGCCTTTTGCGTTCGAGCCAAGTTAATAGTCACGTTTGGCCAATTACAAATCTAATTGCAGCACATAAAAAACAATGCGCAGCTTTAAAAATCCAGACAAGAGTCTTACTTCCTTTCTTTTCTCTCTCTCTCTCTCTCTCTCTCTCTGTGCCACAGACTGCAACTGACAGGCAGTGTAAGGAAGCAACGTTTCATATTTCCTCTGAGCTGGAAAATGCAACATAAGCCAAATCAAGCGTTAATAATAATGCGAAGTTTTCTGCTGCAGTTGAACACCTTCAACATGGCGTATACGTAATATGAGTGCCACTATGTATCTTTGTTACTTAATTAGTTTCAGCTGCTAATTAAACGCAACTTTTCTGTTCAATAACATGTCATCATTTTATATGATTGATGATAATGTTATTTGCTAAATGTTCAACTTTTCTTTTTTTTCTGTTTTTTTTTTTTGCAATTTTTCATATCAATTTTTTTGCTCATGCTGCCTGGCAGTCATTTCGATTGCAACTCAATTAAGATGACAATCTGGCAATAATAAAAGAATTACTTTAGCAGTGAGTGTAACTTTAACTTCTCAAGCAGCAGTATTGTGCCCATAAATATTTGTGGCAGCAACAACAACACAATCGAGCGACCCCTTGGTGCAAAGTTCAAAGTTTTGCTGAATTCTTATAATTGGCACACACACACACACACAATACTGGACATGTGTGCGTGTATGTGTGTAATGTGTAAATGTGTGTGTTGTAGCTCCTTTCACATTAATGAAAAAAGGTTGCTTTATAATAGCCGAACTTGAGGTTGAAGCTTGAGTTGGAGTTACTATTTCTCTTTCGTTGTCTCCATCTCGTTCTAGCTCGCCACAACTTCTACTTCCACTTCCACTTCACTTACTGTTTGTGTTTGAGTTTTGTATTTTTGGGTCTCTCGCATTGTACTTTGATTTGCTTTCTTTTTTTTTTTTTTTTGCTGTCCTTCAGCTGCTGCGGTGTGGGCCTGTCCCAGACAAATTGCAGGCGATTAAGATTTTTTATCTGACACTAAGAAAAATGAAAACCTTGAGCAGCGCCACAGCCAGCAGCTCTAAGAACTGTGACTGTAGCTTTACCTTTGACTGTGGCTTGTGGCTAAAAGATAATTTTGCTGAAATAAGTGAAAGTTCAGACAGTTATATAAATTGTATTCAGTCTATAAACAACTTTACTTACGGCCAAGACTACAAATTTCTAAAGCATCAAGTTCAACATATGAACCTACAGTTGAGCTGAACAGCAGTTAAGTTAGTGTGCAATGTGTGAGAGCGAGATGACAAGCTGCTTAATAGCAAAAGAAGATTTGAAGTTATGCTCAGTCGAGGATTGTGAGTGAAAATACATACAGTATGTGAGAGAGAGAGAGAGAGAGAGAGAGGAGTTAGGTTAGTACTTAACAGCGAGAGTCTATGTGAAGCCGCTCATTATAAGATAGCGAATGTTGCCGGTTACAGTGTGTGAGAGTGAGAAGGCAAGCTGCTTAACAGCAAAAGAAGATTTGTAGGTGAAACTGTTGTTACGCTCAGTTGAAGCCTATGAGTGATTCTGGTTGCAGTGTGTGAGAGATCGGATGTTACTTAACAGCGAGATACTGTTGGCAATGCACTGCAGTGTGTAAGAATGCGCGTTTAACAGTGTGTGAAGTAAATTGTAACGATTGCTGCAGTGAGAGTGTCAGCCGTTCAGAGTAACAGTCGCTCAATATAACAGAGTGAATGATGCTGTTTACAGTGTGTGCGAATGCACATTTAATAGTATGACAAATGAAAGTGTTATGTTAACATCAGAATGTTAATTTCTCTGTTGATTATTGAGATTTTAATGTTGAGCAATTCAAAGACTGAGACTGAGGCTAAGGAATAAATATATTATTTATAGTAAAACCACGTTAAGCTAGATACAAAAAGAAATAAAAAGAAAATAAGTTGAGTATCTATTTTGGCATATATGTAAAAGATTACTATACATAGTTATATATATATATGTATATATATGTATGTATGTAAAGCTGACATTATAACTGCCCCATGGCAATTCCCACACGTATGCCAATCAATCGATACTTCAGACATCGTGTGTGTACAATTTTTGGGTCGGCTTTGAGGGCTAAGACATTGTTGGCTTAAATCATGTTTATTTTAAGCACATTCTATGCCTTTGCCTTCGCCTTGACACACATTTTCTTAGCGCGCGGAGAAAATTTGCCTAAAAGGCGTGAAGAAAAACCCCAAAAAAAAAAAACTTTTCGCTTGCTTTTCGTTTCAGTTTCGCGTTACGCACACGAACCGCAAAATAAAGAAGTGGAAGAAGAAGACAAAGTGAAAGAAAGGTTTAGATTGATGGCAGCTGCTGTCTTCCTCACTCAACAAACTGTTTAGCGCGTATCTCTTTCTTTACATACATATCTCTCACTCTCACTCACACTCTCAGCCTCGCTGCTCGCTGCGATTTGACGTAAAGGTAAGTCAAGTTCGACGTTGCGTTAAATTTAAGCTGTGATTAGCATAAAGCAAAAAAAAAATAAGTGTCTTTAGTTTTTCTTCTTCTTTTTTTTTTTGTTAAGAATTTTGCAATAAATTTGAATCAAAAAATTCTGCTACAATTTTACAGGGAATATTTTAGTTATTGTTTTTTTTTTTTGTCTTCTTTTTATTGTTGTTGCTAAACATAATTTAATTGGATTTTTGTTGTAATCATTTTGCTGCTAGTCAATAAAATCAAATGCCGTTAATTGTTTGCCATTTTGTTGTTGTTGTTGTTGTTGTCGTTGCTTTTACTTGTTTATTTATTGCAATTTCATTACAACATTTTTTCAATTTTAACGAGAATTTTTCATAAATTGCGCGTCTGTTTAATATTTTATGCATATAATTTAATTAAAAAACATAAATGAAATAAAAATTGCAAAGCTGTTTAATATGCAGCGAAGCGTTTGCATATATACATGTATGTCTCTCTCTGTCTCTCTCTCTCTCTCTCACTCTTTCTCTTTATGTGATGTGAGTGATGTGCGTGTTTTTGTATAATTTCTCATGCATTTAAATTAGTCGCATGCATTTTTTATTAGCATGTGCCAGAACAATTTGAATTATGAAATGATATATTCTCATAGAGTATATACGATTTGTATATACCCTGGCCAAAAATCTTTTATGGTAATAGTTTAAAGGATAATTATAACATATAATTAAAAAAAAAAACTGCATCAAGTCCACTCTTCATACGTCAGCGCTGAGAGATCAGCAAGAACTAAAGTGCAGTTGGCAGCCGCAGTATATTTAAAGCCGCAACTTTAGCACTGCGCTCAGTAAAAGAAAAGAGCGAAGTTGACTACGGTGTGTGAGAGCGAGATCACAGCATTGCGCTCAATCTAACATAAAACGTCACGCAAGCCTGAGTGCAAATTGCATGTTAAAGAATTGAGCTCAGTCAAAGATAATGAGTGACGATGACTGTGTGTATGTGAGAACATGAGTGCAAACTTCTTAACAGCTGAAGCTGTTCTTGCGTTTCATAATAAATAATGAGCGACGACTGTGCTGCGTGAGTGAGATCACAAGCCAGATAACAGAGCTAGTGTATCAGATAACATAGCTATGTTAAGCAGATCATTGCAGAATGTTATTTAAAGTTTTAGCTTAAATTATTATAAATTAAATAGAACGAAAATACTGAGAATTAAAAGAAATATATAATATATAAGAATAAACCAAAATTAATATACCCTTGCAAGCGTATAAAATTTAGCAAATGTCTAAATTAATTTAGTTAATTTGTTATAAGAGTCAATTGTCAATTGTAATTTACAAATTAATTTAGCTTTTTATATAGCAATACG